>PVJC01002932.1:0-44624 GCA_004026665.1 Murina feae
GGGGGAGGTGGAAAGTAGCACAGGACAGGCTGAAGGAGAAAGTCATCCCTTTAACCAAGGGAGCCAGGCTCCGAGGGGGTAGAACAACAGGCAGAGGGCAGACACTGGTGGTGGTGGGGAGGCAAGGGGGAGGCGTGCCTTGTTATCTGGGGTGGAGCCTGTATGGAAACAGCGGGAAAGGGCAAGAAGGCAGAAACTGGAATGGGAAGGCAGGGCCCCTGCCCTGGTGTCCTGACCCAGGAGAACTGCCGGAAGGTGACGCGGTCCGTGGAAGATGCTGAAATAAAAACCAACGTCCTGAAGCAGAACTCTGCCCTGCTGGAGGTGAGGGGCCGGGGTACCGGGTCAGACGCAGGTGGAACTGTCCCGCCCGCCGTCGGAGGGAGACTTGTGTTGGGCTTCCAGTGGGAATGTCCGTGGTGCCCATATGCCCACACATCTCCCAGCAAAATGCTGGAAACGTTTCAGCTGTTCGTCCTAAACAGGAGAGACTGACACCTTGGAGGACTGGAGAGGGCGGTGGAGGACTTGGGGGGGGGAGGGGGGGTGCAGGGCTGAATGGAGACAGGGAGGCAGGCATCTTCAAACGCGAGAAAGGTCCGAAAGTCATGGCAAGTGGGAGTCCATGTAGACTCCAAGCCGGACCTCCCCGTCTCCTGTCCCCCACAGCCACGTGCTTTGCAATCTCAGGGGACCCCACTGGGTGGATCTGGGGTGGAGGTGGCGTTGGGGGGCGGGGAGGGGAGCCAAGGGCTCCGCGCCCTAACCCTGCCCCCCTTCCCGGGGCAGGAGAAGCTGCGCTACCTCCAGCAGCAGCTGCAGGATGAGACACCCCGGAGGCAGGAAGCCCAGCTGCAGGAGCTGGAGCAGAAGCTGGAGGCCGGCCTGTCCCGGCAGGGCTGCTGCTCGGGGCCGCCCGGGAGCCCCGAGGACCCGCCGCGTCCGCGCAGCCTGGCCCCCGGCTGCTGGGGAGGGGGCGCCCGGGCAGGGGAGGCCCTCGTCATGAGTGAGCAGGAGGTGCAGAAGGTGTCTGCCGGCCTGGAGGACCTGAGGTGAGTGGGTCCCGGGGTCGGAGCCTGGAAAATCTTGGGGGGCAGGGCCCAGGGCGTGGAGACCTAGAAGGGTAGGACTTGGAGGAAGAACTCAGTTTGGAGCGTGGCGGGCACGACGGGGACGGGTCCAAACCCGGGCCTGAGCGGCGCCTCACCTTTCCCCCCTCCAGGCGGGAGGTGTCCTCGCTGACCGCGCGGTGGCACCAGGAGGAGGGCGCGGTGCAGGAGGCCCTGCGGCTGCTGGGGGGCCTGGGCGGCAGGCTGGACGGCTTCCTGGGCCAGTGGGAGCGGGCGCAGCGCGAGCAGGCGCAGACGGCGCGGGGCCTGCAGGAGCTGCGGGGCCGCACGGACGAGCTGTGCACCATGTGAGCGAGCGAGGGACGCTGAGCGGCGCGGGGCGGGGCTGCGGGGGGGCGGGGCCTCGAGGGGAAAGCGGAGGACCAATCAGCTGGGACCAAGAGGGCCCGACCATATACTGACGCGAGGAAGCGCCTATGAAAGAGGAGCAAGGGGCTGGCTACACCCAATAAGGCCTGAGGGGCGGAGTCAAGCCGAGACGTTTCCTGCACCTTAAAAGGACAAAGGGCGGAGCCAAGGAGGCGTAGTGAGAGCCAATTGGAGAACAAGGAGGGGGATTTCAGTCCTAAAAACATAAAAGGGGCCCGGGCCAGTGAGTCCAATGGTTAGAGCCTCGCCCTGCGCACCGCATGGTCTCAGGTCGGATTCCCTGTCAAGGGCATGTACCTGGGCTGCCAGTTTGATCCTTGGGCCCCGTGGGGGTGCATGCGTGAGGCAACCAACGCCTCTCTCTCTCTCTTCTCTCCCCCCCTCCCCCATTCCTTACCTCCCTTCTACTCTGTCTAAAAAGCAATGGAAAAAATATCCTGGGGTGAGGATTCACAAAGTAAAATCTTAAATTAAAAAAAAATAAACCTAAAAGGAGGGGCCTGTCAGAGCAGAGAGGGGCGGGCAGGGCGGGGCATCGGACTCGCTGGTCGCGGGCACAGCCCTGGTTATCCTTCCGCTGCAGGGTGGAGCGGTCAGCCGTGTCCGTGGCTTCGCTGAGGAGCGACCTGGAGGGGCTGGGCCCTGTGAAGCCCATTCTGGAGGAGCTGGGGCGGCAATTCCAGGGCTCCCGCAGGGGCTCTGACCTCTCCATGAGCCTGGACCGGGCCTCCCAAGGCTCCTGTACCCGCTGTGCCAGGTAAGGGAGCACGGAAGGAGATGGGCATTGCGGGCGTGGGAGGGAGGGCACCCCAGGCGTGGACCGTAGGACCAGCAGCCCTGGGGCTTTATGGGAGCCACATTTCCCACGTGGAGTCAGTGTCCCGTGGAACACCAGAAAGCCTTGATATGGTCAAGCATCCAAGACTTCCAGTGCATCGTGGGGAGATTGGGATGTGCTAGTTGGTGGGAGGCTGGGCTTCTCGGTGCATTATGGGGGTGGTGGGGGTGAGACCTTGGTTTATCAGAGAGCCCAGGGACTCCATGTTCGGGTCCTATTAGGAAGGGGGAGGCCTTCAGGGTCCAGCAAGTTAAACCAGCCCACTGAGGGAAGTCTGAGCTTTTGATGATCTGAGGGCCATCCGGTGCCCTTGGGGAGTGGGACCCCCCAGGCACTGTGGGGATTCCAAAGGATTGCTCATGTGCTGCAGGCTGGCCTCGTGCATGGTGGTGAGGTTGCATGGGTGCTCAGCGGAAAGGGGCCCTGGATGGAGGTGGGTGGTAGGCGTCCTGGGAGCAGAGTTAGGACCCCCTGCTGACTCCCCTCCCCCAGCCAGGGGCAGCAGCTGTCCACTGAGTCCCTGCAGCAGCTGCTGGAACGTGCCCTGACCCCGCTCGTGGATGAGGTGAAGCAGAGGGGCCTGGCCCCGGCTTGCCCCAGCTGCCAGCGGCTACACAAGAAGATTCTGGTACCAGGGGCCCTGGGCCACTATGCCCCACTTTTCTGTGGGAGAGCGGGTGGGGAGCCCGGGGCACAGGGAGTGCTGTGTGCGGCGGGGGTGGGGAGACCGAGCTGTAGGCAGCAGGTGGAGGGGGAACACTGGGCTCAGGGGAGGAGCAGGCCGATCAGAAGGTTGAATTTAGAGACATTTTGAAGAGAATGTCCATTTGTGGACATTTCAGAAACCAGCACGGGTTCCGTTGGTCAATTAGGATTGGAACCTTGGTGGCGGACACTGCCCAGAGCATGATGGGACACTGGGCATTGTGGGGACACAGGACACAGGCACATGTACAGCTTCAGAGAATGCAAACCTGGTTTTCCGTAGGTCTTTTTTTTATTTTTTTAATTGACTTCGGAGAGGAAGGGAGAGGGAGAGAGAGATAGAAAGATCAATGATGAGAGAGAATCACTGATCGGCTGCCTTCTGCACGCCCCCCCACTGGGGATCGAGCCTATAACCCAGGCATGTGCCCTGGACTGGAATGGAACCTGGGACCCTTTAGTCCGCAGGCTGATGCTCTCTACCCACTGAGCCGAACTGGCCAGGGTTTTCCGTAGGTCCTAAGAGAGGCCACATGTTATGCGAGGGTCATTGAGGTCAGACAGAGGAGCCAGGGAATGTACGTCCGCAGTGGACTAGTGCATTCTGGGAAATGGGACCACAGCTCTGCCTGGGCCGTGGCACCACAGACGTCAAGCCCAACAGCGGATGGAACTTTCCATCCTGATGCAGTGAACACAGAGAGCTCATGTCTCATGGGCTAGGGCCTAATGACAGCAGTGGTGGCGGGTGAGAGAGACAGGTGAGGCGATGGGGGACACCGATGTGGCAGAACTATGGGACCACGGACCTAGTGCATGCCGGGACATAGGGAACCAGAGCACCGAGGACCCCGATGGTGACAGAGATGCTGGTCTGTAGTAAGGAGATGGGAGGTCTTATGAGATGCAGAAGGTCACATGATGGGATCCATGTTCAAGGTGTGATGTTTTGTGGGCATTTGGGGAAAATAAGGCAGATGCTGGCTTAGTGCTTGCTGGGACGCAGAAGGCCAGTGCATTAGGGGACAGGCAGTGGGACAGACCCAGCACACGGGGCAAGGTGGAAGGCCAGTGCGCTGTGGGATGCTGGGGCCCGCTGGAGGCACAATAGGATACCCGGGGGGGGAGGAATGTGGGCCCCACGGGCCCCTGCCCCTTGCCCTCCGCGATCCGGCTCCCTCCACCCCCAGCCCAGTCAGGCAAGCCCAGCGGCGCCTACACTCCTCTCCCCAGGAGCTGGAGCGCCAGGCCTTGGCCAAGCACGTCAGGGCAGAGGCCCTGAGCTCCACCCTTCGCCTGGCCCAAGACGAAGCCTTGCGGGCCAAGAACCTGCTGCTGACGGACAAGATGAAGCCGGAGTGAGGAAGGAGGCTGAGGGCATGGGAGGAGGGTGAGGTCTTGGGGGGTCGGGCCTGAGTCACCCCCTCCACCAGCCCCGTGGCACCTGGGCCCACCAGCAGCCACTGCCCACTGCCTTTTGTTACAGGGAGAAGGTGGCCTCTCTGGACTATCTCCACTTGAAGATGTGCTCCCTCCATGATCAACTCAGCAACCTGCCACTTGAGGGGTCCACGGGGACGATGGGAGGAGGAAGTAGTGGAGGAACTCCCCCAAAACGCGGGGGCCCAACCCCTGAACAATAAATGGCTCCTCATGCTGGCATGAACTCTGTCTCCTTTTTAGCACCGAAATATGGTTAGCAATCTGGATGCGCGCCACCCATCAGCCCCTGTGCTCCCTGAGGCTCAGGTCTCAGCTGACAGGCTGTCTCCATTCAGAGAGATGCTGATGATGGTCCAGTTCTTGGGAAAGAAGGTAGGAGTGTAGTCTGCATCAGTCAACCACCATTTTTTTAGGGTGATTTTTCCTAGGTCATTTGCCTATTGCTGTGTAAAGAATTACCCCAAAACTTAGGTGCTCAGCCCTAACCGGTTTGGCTCAGTGGATAGAGCATCGGCCTGCAGACTGAAGGGTCCCAGGTTCAATTCTGGTCAAGGGCATGAACCTTGGATGCAGGCATATCCCTAGTGGAGGGTGTGCAGGAGGCAGCTGATCGATGTTTCTAACTATCTATCCCTCTCTGTAAAAAATCAATAAAATATATTTTAAAAACAAACAAACAACAAACTTAGCTGCTCAAAGCAATAACTATGTATTATCTCACAATTTCTGAAGGCCAGGAATCTGGGAGTAGCTTAGCTGGATGGTGCTGGCTCAGGGTCCTCACGAGTTTGCAGGATGTGAGCTGGGGCTGCAGTCATCTGAAGGCTTGATTGGGGCCGGAAGGCTCACTCTCATGGCTGTTGGCCGGGGGCTCAGCGTCTCATGCCAGCTCACTTCTCCCTGAGCAGCAGCCTAAGACAGAACAAGTCCCTTCGATGACCTAGGCTCCCAAGTTGCATGGTATCATTTCCCCTTTTTATGTTCTTTAGAACTGAGTTCAAATCTTACTCAGAGGGTGTGTCAGAGCATTTTCAGACATATTTTAAAGAGACTATCAATTTGTGGACATATTTTAAACCGCCACAGTAGTGCTGTATTAAGCTTTTAATCAAAGTATAATATAAACAGAAAAATTCACAAATGAAAAGCTCCATGAGCTCCACTGACCTATGAACAAGGAGGTCACAGTTCGATTCCCAGTTAGGGCACATGCCCGGGTTGTGGGCTCAATCATCAGTGTGCGGCATGCAGCAGGAAGCCAATCAATGATTCTCTCTCATCACTGATATTTCTCTCTCTATATATATATATCTCTCTCTCCCTTCCTCTCTGAAATCAATAAAAAAATATATTTTATAAAGATCTATGAATTATCATGAAATGTAACCACCACCAAGATTTAAAAATTCAGTTTATAGCCCTAACTGGTTTGGCTCAGTGGATGGAGCGTCGGCCTGTGGACTCAAGGGTCCCAGGTTTGATTCCAGTCAAGGGCATGTACCTTGGTTGCGGACACATCCCCAGGAGGCAGCTGATCGATGTTTCTAACTTTCTATCCCTCTCCCTTCCTCTCTGTAAAAAATCAATAAAATATTTTTTTAGATTCAGTTTATAGCACCCCCTGCATCCTTTCTCATGTCCCCTCACAATCACTACCCTTCCCTTCTCCTCCAAAGGTAATCCCTATTCTAACACATTGCAATAAGGTAAGAAGAGAAAGAATATAAGGACAGAGAGAAAGAATTCTGAGATGTCATAATTATACATATAGAAAATCATAAAGAAGCCAATAGAATAAATGATTAAACATCAGTTAGTTTAGCAAGGAAGCTGAATAAAAGCTGAACAAATCTAGCAAAAGACAAGCCATCCCCTCTACAGAAAAGTTACAAACATAACTGAGAGAAGTTAAAGACCTTAATAAATGGTGGGGGTTAAACCATATTCACAAGTCTGTCAGATATTATAAAGATGGTACTTCTTTAAAACATAAAAACATTTAAATTAAACATTATTTTAAGCCCCAATTGATGTATAGATTCAAAGCTAGCAGATATGAGATTTATTAATGTGGCTTCATTTGTACCCACAGGGTGATGGGAACTGGGGTGGGAGAGTCTAAAACCCCTCAGAGGATGAATCATCATCATCATTTTACAGAATCATGTGGACAATATGTTTATATGCCCAAAAGTTCATGCCTTGAAGCCCTAATCCCCAATGTGATGGTATTTGGAGATGGGGTCATTAAGAGGTCATTAGATTTAGGTGAGGTCATGAGGGTGGGGTCCCATGATGGGTTAGTGCCCTTATAAGGTGAGACACACTCTTTCTCTCCCCACCATGTGAGGATACAGCAAGAAGGCAGCCTGCAAACCAGGAAGCAGGCTCTTATTAGACACCAAACTTGCCAGCTCTTTGATCTTGGCCTTCCTAGCTTCTGAAACTGTGAGAAATAAGTGTTTGTTATTTCAGCTGCCTGGTCTATGGCATTTTGTAATAGCCCAAACTGATGAAAGACACAGAGAAAGAAATGGGTCCAGAGAGGATAAGTCATTTACATAATGCCCTAACCCAGTGGTCCTCAACCTTCCTGATGCCACGACCCTTTAATACGGTTCCTCATGTTGTGGTGACCCCCAACCATAAAATTATTTTCGTTGCTGCTTCATAACTGTAATGTTGCTACTGTTATGAATCATCATGTAAATATCTGATATGCAGGATGTATTTAGGCGACCCCTGTGAAAGGGTCGTTTGACCCCAAAGGGGTCAAGACCCACAGGTTGAGAACCGCTGCCCTAACTGGTCTGGCCCGGGTGGCCTGCAGACTGAAGGGTCCCGGGTTTGATGCCAATCAAGGGGACATACTTCTGTTGCAGGCTCCTCCCAGGCCCAAACCCTGGTCAGGGCTTGTGGACGAGGCAACCAATCTATGTGCTTCTCTCACATTGATATTTCTCTCTGTCTTTCCCTCTCTCTTCCACTCTCTCTAAATAGCAATGGCAAAATATCCTTGGGTGAGGATAAAAAAATACACAAATAAATAAAGTAGTGTCTTAAAAAAAAAAATCATTTACACAAGGATACACAGTTAATGGGTAAAGAACCAGTATTGGCCCTGGCTGGTTTGGCTCACTGGATAGAGCGTCTGCCTGTGGACTTCAAGGGTTCCAGGTTCGATTCTGGTCAAGGGCGTGTACTTTGGTTGCGGGCACATCCCCAGTAGGAGGTGTGCAGGAGGCAGCTGATGGATGTTTCTCTCTCAGCGATGTTTCTAACTCTCTATCCCTCTCCCTTCTTCTCTGTAAAAAATCAATAATATATATTTAAAAAATAATAAAATCAATGGAAAAATATCCTCAGGTGAAAGCTAACAACAAAAAAGTTGGAAATACCATTAAAATGAAGGAATTATAAGATTGTGGGGATATTAACTATAAAAACAACAACAACAAAACCCCCACGACTAACTACTCTGAACACCTGGAACAGAATCTGACGTAAGGGATTGGCTGCAGGGATGATGGAAGGCCCGTGGGCCGAAAGGGGATGTGAGGGAAGCCACGACCACCTGAGGACGGAGGACTAGCAGGAGGTGGTCCTGTCGGAATTAAGGGACCAGGTTCATCTGATGGAGCAGAAAGCACAGCAGGTCCATCCAGTAAGAGCTGCGGCCACGTCAGAGAAGCACCCTGAAAGCAGAGGCCGCGGAGCGTGTCTGCCCGTCCCCACACACCCCTCCGCCTCCTGCCGGTGTCGCAGAGGAAGCCGCGGAACACCACGGTCCTTGCGGCCACTGTAGGACCATCGTGGTCCATTGCAGAGGCCACTCCATCCCCTGCCACTCCCTTCAGCTGGAACTGCATGGTGGTACGTGGTGGTACACGTCAGCCTGGATGGTGACACATAACCACGGTGCCACTGCGCACGGTGGGTTACTGGCACCCCATTCCCTGTTGGCAAGGAGCGCATCGCAGTGTTTGAACCCTGAAAACGAACCAAACCACCCCCCAAACCCCACCTTTGAGAATCTGCCTGGTGACTTCCATAGTGGTGTCCGTCACGGTGTCTTCAGGAGACAAAAATCACACCAGTTATTTTAACAGACGGTTTCACCTTAAGAAATGCTGACAGTAGTCACCCCCGCTTATTCGCGGTTTCACGTTCCATGGTGAACCCCGGGGTCGAACATGTTTAATGGAAAACTGCGGAACTAAACAATTCCTTCGTTTTTAACTGGGCACCATTCCGAGTGGCATGATGAAATCTCATGCAGTCCAACTCCACCCCCCAGGCCCCCCTCTCCCACATGAATGATCCCTTTGTCCCGTGTCTCCACGCGTTAGTCACTTAGTAGCAACTTGGTTATCAGATCGACTGCATCCCAGTCAGTGCTCAGTTAACCCCCCTTTTACTTCATAAATAACCCCGAAGCCATGCACACTCATTACAGCACAGGGTGGGCAAAAGTAGGTTTACAATTGTATGGAGAAACTCAGTTTAGTCCTGTATTATTATGTATTATTGTATTTTCTTTTATATATATATATTTTTTGATATTTTACAGAGAGGAAGGGAAAGGGATAGAGAGTTAGAAACATGGATGAGAAACATCGATCAGCTGCCTCCTGTACACTCCCCACTGGGGATGTGCCCGCAACCAAGGTACACGCCCTTGACCGGAATCGAACCCGGGACCCTTCAGTCCGCAGGCCGATGCTCTATCCACTGAGCCAAACCGGCTAGGGCTGTATTGTTTTCTATACAAACAACTGCAAACCCGTTTTTGCCCCATCCAGTATATTGTCAGACGTGTTCTATTATTAATTACTCTTAACCTCTTACTGTGCCTAATTTATAAATTAAACTTTATCATAGGAATGTATAGGAAAAAAACAGCATATATATATATATATATATATATATATATATATATATATATATATATATACTTTCATGCATCCACTGGGGCAGCGTTTCTCAACCTATGGGTCGCGACCCCTTTGGGAGTCAAACGACCTTTCACAGGGGTCACCTACATACATCCTGCGTATCAGATATTTACATGACGATTCATAACAGTAGCAACATTACAGTTATGAAG
The DNA here is from genome assembly GCA_004026665.1 of Murina feae. Taxonomy (NCBI): domain Eukaryota; kingdom Metazoa; phylum Chordata; class Mammalia; order Chiroptera; family Vespertilionidae; genus Murina; species Murina feae. The sequence continues at coordinate 9,593 of PVJC01002932.1, forward strand.
TAGCAACGAAAAGAATGTTATGGTTGGGGGTCACCACAACACGAGGAACTGTATTAAAGGGTCACAGCGTTAGGAAGGTTGAGAACCACTGCACAGGGGGGTCTTGGGACATATCCTCCCAGGATAAGGGCAACTACTATACTTAGGCATAAAGGGTTGGTAACTAGGTAACCAAAAGGCAAAAAGATAACCTCCTGGCATCTCGGTGCGAGTCACTACAGCAAGCAGCTACCGCTGTCGCGAGCAAAGCAAAGGACAAAGTTTAGCATTATTGACTCTAAACGCTTGGATGAGATTCGCACCGGAGAGGAAACTCAGACCGCGAGGGGGCGCTGCGCAGCCGGCGCAGGCGCGTCTGAGCTCGGAGGACCGCCGGGCACTGGGACCTTCCCCGGAAGCTGCGGGTGAAATGGTGCTGACGTTGCGGGGCGTGTGCACGATTCGGAAAAGTTGCAAACTACACTTACCAGCAGTTACAAGAGGGAACCGCCTCAGCCGGGGTGAAAACACCTGCTGGGTGAGGCTGATGGGAACCGGAAACTGACTGGAAAGAAGCAGAGAGCCAACCGGAAGGAGCGCGTCCCCTATGCGTCCTCTGGGCGTCTAGTCTCGTTGGTGCCCCCTCCTGGCAAAGTGCAGCACAGCCCGTGGGCGAAGCGGCAAGTGGTTTTCCGAGTCCTAACCTCAGATTCACAAAGCCCAGAAGAGGGGGATGGATTTGAGACCAAGAGTCTTAATCACTGGCTTAATAATAACTGGCTTAATAAATAGCTTAATTACTGGCACACTTAACTGTAGAGCGTGCCCAGGGGCCAGCGACGACGAGGCGTCCAATTCCGTTACACTAAGGCCCAAATATATTTTTAAGAGAACTGGACTACATGAAAGACCATTTTCCTGGATAGCTAGTCTGAATGTCGTGTTGAGGTTAACTCCATCCAAATGACATCATTAATGCAAGCTGAATCAAGGTCCCCATTAGATGATTGTTTAGAAGATTTAACCCAATTATTCTAAAGGTCTTCTGAAGAAATAAGTAAATCAAAGAAGCAATTTTTTTCCCCGTAGAGAATAAGATAGCTCTAAAGCCTATGTGTTTTTTAAAAACATTCTTTTTTTAAAGATATATTTTATTGATTTTCCACAGAGAGGAAGGGAGAGGGATAGAGAGTTAGAAATATCAATGAGAGAAAAACATCGATCAGCTGCCTCCTGTAGGCTCCCCACTGGGGATGTGCCCGCAACCAAGGTCCATGCCCTTGACTGGAACCGAACCTGGGATCCTTCAGTCCGCAGGCTGACGCTCTATCCACTGAGCCAAACCGGTTAGGGCTAAAGCCTATATGTTTTAAAATATAAGGTAACATGCCAAGTGGTGTGGCTCAGTGACTGATCCTCAATCTATGAACCAGGAGGTCACAGTTCGATGCCAGGTTATGGCACATGTCCAGGTTGCAGGCTCCATCCCCAGGAGGAGAGTGCAGGAGGCAGCTGATCAATGATTGTCTCTCATCATTGATGTTTCTATCGCTCCCCCCCTCTCTTTTTTCTCTGAAATCAATAAAAATATATTAAAAATAAAATATAAGGTAACACTAATCAGTTTGGTCCTGAAAGATTTACAAGATGATAAACAGCCCTCGCTGGTTTGGCTCAGTGGATAAAGTGTCAGCCTGCGGACTGAAGGGTCCTGGGTTCGATTCTGGTCAAGTTTGTGAGCTCGATCCTCAGTTGGGGGCATGCAGGAGGCAGCTAGTCAATGATTCTCTCTCATCATTGATGTTTCTATCTCCCTCTTCCTCTCTGAAATCAATAAAAAATATTAAAAAAATTAAAAGATGATAAACATTAAAACTTCATATATATTTGACAAGTATGTCATCATAAAGCAACCAAGAATAGTGAAATTGTTCAAAATGTTTTGGGGATTTAAAGTATACAAATTGGTGGCATGAATTACACTCATAATGTTGTGTAACCATCACTACTATCTTTTTCCAGAGCTTTCCATCATCCCAAAGACAATTCTGAACCCATTAAACAAAACCTCACTCTCCATTTCTCCCTCCTCCCAGCTCCTGGCAACCACCAGGAATATCTTTTCATGTGTTTATTGGTCATTTGCATATTTTCTCTGAAGAAATGTCTATTCAAGTTCTTGGCCCATTTTTGAATGGGGTTGTTTTGTTGTTGCTGCTGCTGTTGAGTTGTAGTTCTGAATATTAACTCCTAGTCAGATAAATGCTTTGCAAGTATTTTCTCCGGTTACATGGGTTGTCTTTTCACTCTATTATATCCTTTGATGCACAGGTTTGAATTTTGAGGTCGCCCAATTTATCTATTTTTTCTTTTGTTGCCTGTGTTGTTGCTGTCATTGTCCAACAAATCATTGCAAAATCCAATGGCATGTAGCTGTTCTCCCGTTATAAGAGTTTAAAGTTTTAGCCCTGATTGGTGTGGCTCAGTGGATAGAGCGTCAGCCTGCGGACTCAAGGGCCCCAGGTTCGATTCCGGTCAAGGGCATGTACCTTGGTTGCGGGCACATCCCCAGTGGGGGGTGTGCAGGAGGCAGCTGATCGATGTTTCTATCCCTCTCCTTTCCTCTCTGTAAAAAATCAATAAAATATATTTTTAAAAAAATAAAGTTTTAGCTCTTCCGTTTAGGTCTTTGATCTATTTTGAGTTGATTTTTCTTTTTAAAAAATATATTTTATTTATTTTTTTACAGAGAGGAAGGGAGAGGGATAGAGTTAGAAACATCTTTTTTAAAAAAATATTTTTATTGATTTTTTCAGAGAGGAAGGGAGAGGGATAGTTAGAAACATCGATGAGAGAGAAACATCGATCAGCTGCTTCCTGCACCCTCCCCTCACTGGGGATGTGCCCGCAACCAAGGCACATGCCCTTGACCAGAATTGAACCCGAGACCCTTCGATCCACGGGCCTACGCTCTATCCTCTGAGCCAAACGGGTCAGGGCTTGAGTTGATTTTTCTATATGGCGTGAGGTAAGAGTCCAACTTGGTTCTGTTGCATGTGGGTACCCAGTTTTCCCAGCACCATTATTGAAAAGACTGCCCTTTCCCCATAGAGTGACCTTGACTCCCTTTGTCAGAGTTCATCTGACCCCATAAATGAGGGTTTATTTCTGAGCTCTCTGTTCTATTCCAATGGCACCAATGCTTGTCTGTATGTCCGTACCACACTATTGTGCTTACAGTAACTTTATAATAAGTTTTGGAATCGGGAAGTGTGAGACCTCCAACTTTGTGTTTCCTTTTCAAGGCTGTTTTGGCTCTTCAACGTAGAGTGCATTTTTCTATTTCTGCAAAAAAAAAAAATGCCATTGGGATTCTGATGGGGATTGTGTTGAATCTGTAGATCACTATGGACAGTGCTGACACCTTAGCAATGTCATGATTTCCAACCCAGGTTCACAGGATATTAACAATTTTTAATTACATAAGTGGCTCACGCGACTGGCTTAAATAATTCTCCAAACACTACGTTAATTCAATCCATCAATATATCATGTTAATTAGACTGGATGAATGAGAATTGGCAAGTGCATTGATAAGACATGAGCCCTCCACCCCCACCCCCTCTCCCCAGTATGGACAATTGTCAGGCAGCAGGAACTGGGCTGAGAGCTTGTGGATTTGTAGGCTGTTTGACTGGGATTGGCCTTGGGTGGTGGGGTGAGTGTGACTGGAGGTGGAATGCAGTAAACCCGGCTGGTGTGAGGGGTTATCACTGAAGTTGTGCTTGTAACTGGGAATTCACGGTTAGGCCTGGGGATGGATGGGGCCTGTCTCCTCCCTCCTCCCCGCCTGCCCAGGCCAAGAGCACAGCGGTACCACACACCCGTTCGCACATCTTTATTGGACCGGATGTGGGGTTTCCAAACCCAATCAGGGGGCCTCTGTCCTGCTCCAGCCCAGCCATAGACACCCGCCCAGGAGTACCCCAGGAGACCAGGTCCCAGCTGGACGAGATCACAAGGTGGTGGGCGGCGGGGCCGCCCTGGAGCCCCTAGTGGCCGCAGAGGGACCCACGCCTGTTCCCCGCGTCCTCCGCCCCCAGCCCCCTGCACCCTCGCTTCAGGCGCTGCCCCTCCTGGAACAGGGAGGCCACGTCCAGCAGCGCATCCTCAATGTGCTGCCCCAGCCGGTGGGAGTCCTGGAAGGAGAAAGGGGTCACGTCCAGGGGATGAACCCTGGGCTGGGGGGCAGGTCGGGGCTGGGAGTCTGGACTCGGGTTCTGGAGGAGGGAGGTGGCGGGTGGTTCGGCTGGTCTCACCGTTTTTGTGCTTGACTTTTTGCTGGAAATGTGGAAGGTGATGGTGTCATTCCCCATGAAGATGTAAGAGACACCATAACCGTGGTCACCCACCTGCAAAGGGACAGGGTGAGGGGAGGAGAAGAGGCCCCGGCGCCTCCCCACCGGGAGGCAGGAGGAAGGCGCGCAGGCCGCCAGCGCCCGCCTCGGGGTTCAGGGAGCCTCGGGGTTCAGGGAGCCGGGTCGGCCGGTCCCACTCACGGGCCCAAATCCTCCACCAGAGGACACGTAGTCGGGGTAGTTGTGGACGTCAAACAGGTGGGTTTGCTGGACGGGGATCTGGCTGGTGGCCAGCTGCCACTGCTCGGAGTGAACCTAGGAGGAGGAGGGCGGTCACAGACACGCCCCCCACCCCCCAAAAAAAAGAGAAAAACAAAGAGGAACAGACTCACAGGTCCGCGCCCCCTCAGCTCGGCTCCACGCCACACAGCCCTCGCCTCTCCCCCTCCTGACCCGCCCCTTTCTCCCGGGCCACGCCCACACCACAGGCCACGCCCACACCACAGGCCACGCCCACACCACAGGCCACGCCCCTCCCATTTCTGTCTGTGGTCACGCCCCTCTCCCCTTCTCTCCGCCCCCTTCCCTCTGGTCCGGTCCCCCCAGCTCTCTCCTCTGCTGTTACCTCCTTTTCCCAACATCTCCCTCCTCGCCCCTGAGTGCCTCCCTCCCCCCCGCGGTTCACCCTTCCCTCTCTAGCCCTTGCCCTGCACCCCAACCTGGTCCAGGAAGGGCGCCTGCAGGTGGAGGAGCTGCGACACGATGTGGAGTGCAAACAGGTGGCGGTCGACGCCCTGCCCGCTCATGGCCGCCTTCAGCAGGGCCTGGTGCTTGTCCACCGCCAGGCGGAACAGGGAGAGGCACTGCGAGTCCTGGGGTCCCGGGGAGGCCACAGGTCATGGAAAAACAGGAAGTGGGCTTACTGTGGGGGGTCTGTCACACCCCTGGCCTCACCCCAGCTTGCAACACCCCCGCAAGGCAGAGACAGCAGCTCTGTTTTACAGATGGAAACGAGCTCAAGGGGAGAAAGTCACCTGCCCAGGGACACAGAGCAAAGCGGAAGCAGAGGGCTCCCAGGCCTGAAACTCCTCCCACTGAACCACACAGGCCGGAGGAGAGGGAGCAGAGGCGCCTGGGGCGAGGGTGGGGCGGGTGTCTGAGCAGAGAGGTTATAGGGGGAACAGGAACAATGGTGCAAATGGAAGTCACAAGGTCACTTAGGTTAAATAATCAAGGTTAACTCATCAGGACTGCATTGTGGCAAAAGGGCTCCCTCTTGGGTGCTCCCCCCATGTCCTGTGAGACCCCCCCATTAAAGTCTGTATCAATCCAGCTGGTGTGGCTCGGTGGTTGAGTGTCAACCTGTGAACCAGGAGGTCACGGTTCAACGCCTGGTCAGGGCACATGCCCAGGTTGCAGGCTCACGCTCCAGTAGGGGGCGTGCAGGAGGCAGCTGATCAGTGATCTCTCTCTTCATTGATGGCTCTCTCTCTCTCTCTGTCCCTCTCTCTCTGATGTATGCCTGTAGCACACTATGCTGGGCTATCTCTGTCTCCCCCACCAGCGCTCCTCGAGGTCAGCGTCCAGGCCTGTCCTCCCTGCCCCTTGCGCCCTCAGCAGGTGCTCCATAGACATCTGCAAGGGCATGAGTGAGGATGTGGCGGTGACCGAAGCCCCAGGGGAGGCGCAGCTCACACCCACTGTCTTCTCTCTGTCCTCCATGGCTCTCACAAAGTCGCAGGCTTCCCGCGTGCAAGACCGCACCGTCTCCGTCCGTCCTTCCAGGAACAGGCGCGTCATGGCCGACTCGTAAGTCAGGCAGAAGTGACCCCTGTCCTGGGGGACAAGGAGAAGAGGAGCCTGTCATCTGGGCTCGGAAGTCTTGGCAGACGTGACCCACCTCTGGACCCGCAGCCTCCTCCCACCCAGCCGGCTGGGGTTGGGAGAGAGGCACCCAGATGGCAGACCCACCCTCTGGCACAGCTCAGGTGGCTGGGCATCGCCCTGTGCACCAAAAGGCTGCTGGCGTGCCCTGGCTGGTGTGGCTCAGTGGATAGAGCGTCGGCCCTTGGACTGCAGGGTCCAGGGTTAGATTGTGGTCAAGGGCACGTACCTCAGTTGCAGGCTCCATCCTGGCCCTGGTCGGGGTGCATGCGGGAGGCAACCAATCCATGTGTGTCTCTCACATCGATGTTTCACTCTGTCTCTCCCCCTCCCTTCCACTCTTTCTAAAAAGTCAATGGAAAAACATCCTCTGGTGAGGATTAGCAACAACAAAAAGGTTGCAGGCTCCATCCCCAGTAGGGGGCATGCAGGAGGCTGCCGATCAAGGTTTTGCTGTCACATCAATGTTTCTCTCTCTCTCTCCCCGTCTCCATTCTTCTCTCTCCAAAAATATTAAAGAAAAAAAACTCCCTCGGGGGGAGGGGGTGGGTGGAAGATAGTGGACCCAGGTCTTGGGGGACCAGGGAACCGAGTTCCTGAGAGGGGGTGGGGTCAGGGACCCTAACTGACCCGGAAGTGGGCCAGCTGCAAGGCCATCTGGATGAAGCTGTCTGAAGACAGGTGGCAGCGTTTGATGAAGCTCTTGCCGAAGTGGGAGAAGGGGAAGACATGGCAGTCGGTGTCTCCGGACAAGGTCTTGGCTGCCCTCAGGGCGAGAGCGATGGACAGGTGGACCTGCCAGAGGAGGGAGGGGAGGCAGGGTTAGAGATGGAGGTAAGATGAAGGGGGGGAATGAGGCCGGAAGTGGCGATGAGGATGAAGTTAGGGTTGGGTGGATCATGGAAGTTGGGTCGAAGAAGGGAATGGAGTTGCAGGGCGAGGTTAAAAGTGGAGAGAGGGATGCCATTGCAGGTGGGAATGGGGTTGTGGATGGACCGAAGTTAAGGTTGGGGCTGGAGCTGGGATGGAGTTAGGGTTGGGGTTTCAGATGAGTTTGGTGTTGGAAATAGGATAGAATTTGGGATGGTGATGGTGTTGGGGTGGAGATGGGTTTGGGGTGGGGATGGAGTAGGGGCAGGACTGGATCGGGAGATGAGGTTGGGGTTGAAGATGGCACTGGTGGTGGGGATAGGCTAGAGTTAGGGTTGGGGATGGCGTAGGGGATGAGGTTCGTCTCCAGGTTGAGTTTGGGGGTGAGAGTGAATTTAGAGTCAAAGCCAGGGATTTGGGGACTCGGAGGAGAGGCCCGGCAACCCGGACTCACCTTGTCCGGAAGGTCCCAGTGTAGCCGCTGGGGCCGGGGCAGTGAGGGCTCAGGGTGGCCCTTGCAGTGGCCGTCCACCGAGTAGCCCAGCTGGAAGCATTCGGTGGCCAGAGTGAACTGTGTACAAATGCAGGCGGTCAGAGTCCCTGCCTCCCTCTGGGTCACGGCCGTCTAACTGGGGACCTCTTGGACCAGCCCTTCTGGGCCTGGGGTCAGGCCCTGAGAAGGAGAAACCCCGATGTTCACAGGTGGGTTCTCAGGTTCAAGTCCATCGAGAGTGGGAGTGATGCTAATACCCAATGGCGCTTCCTATCCCCGACCTTCTGGCAGGTTCATAGAGCACCAGGGGCTGCCCAGCCCTCCCGAGGACCGCCCCTCAGCATCCACTCTGACTGAGCAGGGCCCACACCCTGCTTTTCATTATCTATATAATGAAAGAGTAATATGCAAATTAACTGTCACTCCGGGACAAAATGGCAGCACCCATAGCGGTGGGGCAGGACGCTGGCAGTGTTACCCTAGCAACGGGAGTCCAGCAGGCAATCAGACTACAGGCAGCACCCAGCAGGGCCTGCTTCCCCATCCCTGTGGTGTGGAGCAGACAGGCCCGGCAGAGAGCAGAAAACCACGTGGAGTGGGCCCAAGCCATCAGTAGCACATCTCCTGAGGGCCCCCAAATTAGAGAGGGTGCAGGTCGGGCTGAGGGACCTCTCCGCCTGCCCTCCTTCTCCCCCACCTACCCGTGCACGAATTTCGTGCACCAGGTCCCTAGTTATTAAATATTGCTAAATATGTTACTTTTAAAGAATATATTTTGCCCTGACCAGTTTGGCTCAGGGGATAGAGCATCGGCCTGCGGACTCAAGGGTCCCGGGTTCGATTCCAGCCAAGGGCATGTACCTTGGTTGTGGGCACATTCCCAGTGGGGAGTGTGTAGGAGGCAGATGATCAATGCTTCTCTCTCATTGATGTTGCTAACTCTCTGTCCCTCTCCTTTCCTCTCTGTAAAAAAATCAATAAAATATATTTTAAAAAAAAGAATATATTTTTATTAACTTCAGAGAGGAAGGGAAAGGGGGATAGAAATATCAATGATGAGAAAGAATCATTGATCGGCTGCCTCCTGTACGCCCCCAACTGGGGATGGAGCCCCCAACCCAGGCATGTGCCCTGACCGGGAGGTGAACCGTGACCTCTTGGTTCATAGGTTGAGCCTCAACCACTAGCCACGCCGGCCGGGCCTGCTAAATATTTCAAATCAACCCTGACCGAGCACCTGCACCCTCCAGGGTGGCATTTCTCCCTAGCTTACTCTATGCGACCTCCTCGTTCAACTTGGACATACAGAGATGCTATGTGGACTGAACAGTCGGAGGGGCTGACGTGGAACTGAATTTTGTCTCATTTACCGAACCATCGGAGGGAAGCAATTCCCACTTTACAAGCGAGAAACAGGCACAGGAGAGTCTGCGCTGGTCTGGGCTGCTCCTGAGATCTGGAGGGGCCTCTCTCCCCTCACAGCCTGCTCCCCACCCTGGGCCCGTCCAGCCCTCATGGCTGATGGGTGGCAAGCACTATGCCCTTTGATTTAAAGTGAAGTTAAATAGAGATGCGAGGTGACCCCTGTCCTGGGGAACAAGGAGAAGTGAGCCTGAGCCGACCTGATTCTTGGGACTGGATGGGACTTAAAGATAAAAGGAACCCAGCCTTCCACTCGGATGGAGGGGAAACCCGGGCTCAGGGGAGGGGAGTAACTTGCCCATCGCACAGCCAAGCCGAGAGGTGGTTCCATCTCAGCCATGATGATGTGATTCAAAGGCCCCCCATTCTGGCCTCAGAACATTCTGGTTTCACAGTCCTGCGCTGCAGCTCCTGGGGCAAATCAGCTCCCTTCTCTGAGTCCCAACAGCCCATCCAGGCCCCTGCCTTGCTGGGTGGCCCTCGCCGGTCTCTCCTTTCTCTCTCCGAGCCTCTGCTTTTCCTCTGACCCTCGGTCCCGGGGGAGGAAGGTCTCTGGAAGTGGGGGTGGTGGTCCCCAGAGGGGGCAACTGCCCTACCTCCCACATATGCCCTGAGACGGGGCAGTCGGCCCACGAGTGCTCCACGCTGAGTCCCAGCTTCCCGTTGGAGAAGACGATGAGGGTGAAGGACTTGTCATACCAGCTGCAGGAGAGAGGTCAGAGAGGTCACCGAAGAGCAGGGCCCAGGAGGGAAGTCGGGGTGCTCTGAGGGACGTGTGGGGGTGTCTGGGTGGGGAGACTTTTCTGGAATCTGGGCCGGTGTGGCATCTCCAAGAGGGTGGGGCCTCCAACTGGTGGCTCTGGATGGGCTCTGAGCGGGTCCAAGGTGTGGAGAGCTGGGGATTTTGAGAGAACGTACCTGGTAAGGTGCAAGGCTCAGGGGTGCTGGGCGGACAGGGTGTTCCAGGGGCCTCAGAGACCAGGGTGACTGGTGGGCATCTAGGAAGTGGTCTGAGGGCCTCTAGGTCTTGGGGGGGGGTGGTCTTGGGTTTAGGGCTCCAGCATTCAGGTCTGGGGGTCCGGCTTGCCGAGTCTGAGATCCAGGCTTGGGGTCCAGGGTCTGGGTCTAGGGTTCTCTGGGTTGGAGGTCCCCAGGTGGCAAGGCATTGAGTCTGGGGTCCTCAGATCAAGGGGGCCTTTGGGTCTGGAGGTGCCCCAGGACTGGGGGTCAGGGTCTGTGTGTCCAGGGCCCAGAGTATTAGGTCCAAACACGGGGTTCCGGTCGCGGGTCGGGGTGGGGTCCAGGTCCCGGGCTGACTCACCGGTCGTGGCCCCGGCCCGCCAGCAGGGCATGGGCGTAGGCGTCCAAGGAGGCCGCGGGGTCCTCCCTGGTGAGCCCCGCCGGCTCCGAGTCCAGCGACACAAAGAAAGCGGCCCCTTCCACCGCCTCGAGGGCCTCCCCCGCGCGGCTCTGCAGGGACCTCCGCGCCTGCGCCCACAGGTCCCTGTCGGGGGACGCACCTGAGCCCCGCAGCCTCCACGGCTTCCATCCTCGGGGTGGCGGCCCGGCCCATGCGCCCCTGCCCTCCCGCCTCACCTGGGCGCCGCGGTCAGAGCCGCCAGGTGCTCCTCGTGGGGGCAGGCGGGCGAGGGGTCGTCCAGGATTCGCTGGAACTGCTGCTCCAGGGCGCGCGGGGACAGCAGGCCGCTCGGGGAGTGGGTGCCCACGCGGAAGAACCGGCCCCGGTGGAACACGGCCACGTGCCGGCTGTCCCGGAGGTGGCGGAGGTGGTCTGGGGTGGGTGGGCAGAGTGTGCAGGCAGGAGGGTTGGAAACATTAAGAATAAGAACAGCAGCTACGCCCTGGCTGGTGTGGCTCAGTGGCTAAAGCGAGGGCCTGTGGCCCGAAGGGTCTCAGGTTCGGTTCTGGTCAAGGGCACATGCCTGGTTGCAGGCACCATCCCCAGTAGGGGGCGTGCAGGAGGCAGCCATGGATGATTCTCTCTCATCATTGATGTTTCTCTCTCCCTCCCTCTCCCTTCTTCTTGGAAATCAATATTTTTTTTTTTTAAAGAGAGATGCCCTAACCGGTTTGGCTCAGTGGATAGAGCGTCGGCCTGCGGACTGAAAAGTCCCAGGTTCGATTCCGGTCAAGGGCATGTGTCTTGGTTGCGGGCACATCCCCAGTGGGAGGGTGTGCAGGAGGCAGCTGATTGATGTTTCTCTCTCATCGATGTTTCTGACTCTCTGACCCTCTCCCTTCCTCTCTGTAAAAAATCAATAAAATATATTTTTTTTATAAAAAAGAGAATAGCAACTACCCACTAGGCACTTCCTAAGCAGCTTGCAGTGTTCCGGGCACTCATCTACTCCTCACCACCCTCTGGGTCTGTGTCCTGATCCATCTGAGAGATGGAGAGGCTGAGGCTCAGAGAGGGTGACTTGCTCCAGGCCACACGGCAAGGAAGACGGGGCTGGGATGCACCCCCCCGCACCCGGCTCCAGAGCACACACTCGGCTGCTACACTGTCCCGCCTCCGAGGGCCAGGAGGGGAGAGGGTCTCACCTTTCTGGACCCCGGGAACCCGCGTGGTGTTGAATATCTTCTCATACTGGGCGGAGCACAAGGGCCGCACTCCCATCAGCAACGTCTGCAGGAGACCTCGGGCTCGGGAGGTGCCCCCCAGGGCCCAGGCGCCCCATGGCCACAGGACCGCGGCCTCCGTCCCCCGGGGCGGCCCTCTTACCGGCAGGATCTCCTGGCGGTTCAGGCGGTGGCGGTAGAGGAGCAGGGCGTGCACAGCGTTCCCGGCCCGAGCAGCCTGCACGGGTGTAGGTGTGACATACAGGAAGTCCTGGGGGCCAGGAGGGGGCAGCAAAACGCCCGGGGTCAGGTTTGCCCCTGACCCCCAAACAACAGGTCCTGCCCCCAACAGAGGGTGAATGGTGAATTCAAGACTGTGATTTGGGTCACGGACCCTAAACCCCACATTTTATGAGCCCCACTTCCTCCCCAGCTCCTAGCCCCCTTCTCCCCTCTCACCATCAGGTAATAGTTGCTATTCACCATCAGCGAGTTGCGGGAGCGAAGGTACACAAACTCTTCCCACCAGTCACTGACCTGGGAGCGGGTCACAGAGACACAGAGCTGGGGTGGCTCGGCCAACGCAGGGGGAGACAGTGGCAGGGTCCAGCCACCCAAGACTTGACTGTGTCTAACAGGGAGGGCGGAGCCCAGTGCAGGAGGCCAGCCTGATTGGGCACTAGCAATAACCTAGAAGCCACACTCGTGCTGTGGAATATTACGCAGCTGTTAAAAAGAACGGGGTATATCTGTATCACTGACACAGAGGGAGCACCAAGGTATGCTGCCTATGGCAAAGGCTGGGCACACAACAAGAGGTGTTTATGGACCGCATCTGAGGTTAAAAACGAGTCCCTAACCAGTTTGGCTCAGTAGATAGAGCATCAGTCTGAGGACTGAGGGGTCTCAGGTGCGATTCCGTTCAAGGGCACGTGACTGGGTTGCGGCCTCGATCTCCAGTGGGGGGCGTGCAGGAAGCACCGGATCAATGATTCTCTCTCATCATTGATGTTTCTATCTCTCTCTCCCTCTCCCTTTCTCTCTGAAATCAATAAAAATATATTGATTTCTCCATCAGAGCGTGGAGAGAGGGGCTCACACTGTTGGCAGGCGGCAGAGAGTTCAGGGTAGAGGAGAGTGCAGAGGAGCTGGGAATATTGGGGCATCTGCAGCGGGTTTCTATGGTTGGAGGGGGCGGGGCTGAGACTGAGCATGGGGCGGGGCTCAGAGTGCCCCGTGTCTAGGGCCTCCAATCGCCGCACGGCCTTGGGGTTGTGGGTGGGGCGTGGGGCGTGGCCAGGGGAATGCGCTCAGACCTTAGCCTTCCCCGCAAGGACTCACGTAATTGGACGCCCACCAGGACTTGAGCTGCAGGTACCACTGCAGCAGCGACGCCTGCAGCCTCAGGAATTCCTGAGCCAGGCCCGCCGTCCAGTCGAAATCCTCGTCCGAAAGGACAGGCCGGACGGACTCCAGGTACTGAGGGGAGAGGCGGAGAGGTAGGTAGGTGACGCCCCAAGCCCGCCCCGCCCGTCTCTCCTCCCATCCCCAGGGGACCGCCCACCTTGCGCACGGTGTCTTGCACCGAGGGCACCGGCTGGCGCGGCAGGGAGCGCTGGTAACTGAAGAGCATTGGGTGGCGGCCGGAGAAGATGCGGACCAGGGCCTGGGAAGTGGGAACTGTGGGTCATTAAACCCCTCACTGGGGCTGGGGACCTGGGTGAGGTGTGTGTGGCAACCCACAGAGCAAATGGGACAGATACCCCCCTCCCCAAAAGTGGGCTAGAGACCCAGAGAGAGGGGAACAGAGACCCAGAGGGAGGGGCACAGAGAAGTAAGCCCCCACAGGGCCCTCACATACCAGCCAAGTCTTGGTGGGTGAGGACATGGCTCCGTGGGGTTCGAGGAGCCAGCCGTGGTAGGACAGCAGCAGCCTGAGAGCCACGTGAAGTGTGAAGATCAGAGCTCCCCAGAGGCACGAAGCAAACAGTGCGGCCGCCAGGACCCCTCGAAGCCGGTGGTGCTGTCCACCCCTGGGCGGAGAGAGGAAGGGCTGGGTCTCCTGGCCTCAGAACCGCCCCCCTCCAGCCTCACTGGGCCCCTGCCCTCCCTAATATTCTCTCACTGGCCTTCCGGCTCATTTGTGAAGGAGGCAGGATCCTCTCTCAGCACCCTCCTCCTCCCAGGACTGTGGGGACCCCAAGCTTCCAAAATCACTAGATGCTTAATAAGTGGTATTTCTATTAAAAGGACACTTTTCCCTCCAGATATCAGTTATAGTCTCAGCACGGTTCTAAAGTGTGGGCCTTGGATCAGCAGCATTAGCTGCACGTGGGAGCTTGCTGGGAATGCAGATTCCTGGGCCTCACCCAGACCTAGTAAGACAGAATCTGTTGGGGTGGGGTGCAACAATCAGTGTTGGGGTTTTTAAAAATGTTTTTATTGAGTCTCGAGAGAGGGAGAAGAGAGGGACACATCAATATGAGAGAGAAACATCGATTGGTTGCCTCCCAAATGCCCTTGACCAGGGATGAAACCTACAACCCGGGCATGTGCCCTGCCCAGGAATCGAACCAGCAGCCATTGAGTGCATGAGACAACACCCAATTGAGTGAGCCACACCAGCCAGGGCAGCCATCAGTGCTGTCTTTTTAAAACAGAGAGGGAGAGGGAGAGAGAGATGGGAACATAGATGAGAGATATTGACTGGCTGCCTCCTGCATGCACCCCCACTGGAGATGGAGCCCACAACGCAGGCACAAGCCTGATCGGGAATCAAACCGGGGACCTCTTGGTTCATGGGTCAATGCCCAACCACAGAGCCACACAGCTGGGCAAGCAACCGGCGTTTGAACAAACCTTCCCAGGTGGTTCCAAATTCAACTCAAGTTTAGGAAAGGAGCCTACAGTAAACCAACATGTTTGCAATGTTGCCAACACACAGGGGAGCAAATCCCTCCTGGAGAAGCTGGGGGAGTCACTCCCCACTGTGCAAAGGGTAAATCTAGTCTTCCTGGAAATGTCTACCTCCAGTCTGAGAGCAGGCCTTTGGGGCTGTCTGCCCCAGATCTGCCTTCTTCCCTAGGGGCACTTATGCAAGAGTTAGACCCTGCGGCGTCACCGTCACCTGGTCGCCAAATCTTTTCCAAAGTTGACAGCAACAACTGTAATATGACAACCAGTTCCATTTAACAACATCCTGGCACCGTACTGAATACTCCACATGTGTGATTTTAATTCTTCCAACCACCCTAAGAAGCAATTATCATTACCCCCATTTAATAAATGAAAACCCTGACACCTAAACTGGTGAAGTCTCTTACCTAAAAGTGCACAATCAGAGACTAGCAGATTTTAGTTGCATCAGTATACATAACCATATCTGAGACATTTTCCAGTTTGTCACCATCCCTCTTAACAAGAAGCAGCCAGGATGGAAAGAAGAGAGAAAAGCACCTCCTTTTATATTGACGCTGTATCTTTAGTAATCTGTCCCAGAGTAGGTCTCAGAGATTACTTTTCTTCAGCAGGCACAGCACACCGACAGAGAAACTTACTAGGGAGAGGGAAAGGAACCAAGGAGGTTACTGGGCTGAAGTGGGAACTTACCAATCTGGCAGCAACTCTTTAATCTTCTCCGTCAGTCCTAGGGAAGGATCCAGCTGGAGGAACCAGGCGAGCTGGATTGCACTGAAGAGGAAGAGCCAGCTGAGGGGGCTGGCAGGGAACACACCAGTGAGAAAGTCATTCTGTGGGGAAGAAAGAGCATCCACTCGATCGCATCCTCTAAGCACGATCCTTAGATATTGATTGAGCGTCCGGCGTGTGCTGGGCTCTGAGCTGGGTCCCCAAGACCCCGTGGGCAGCAGACTGATCTAGATTCTATCCTCAGGGAGGTCAAAAATGAAGCGAGTGCTAATGGCAGTAGACAAGACGCAGGATGTGGCGGCAGGTTGCTCATCCTGAGGGAGTCAGGGAGGGCTTCCTGGAGGAGGTTACTCTCAGGAAAGACCTGGAACACAAAATGATCCCCCAGACAGAGGAGCATCTGGAGCTCAGTAGGCCTTCTGGAACTACTAGTACCTGGCCATGGAATGAATGAGGAATGAGTGAAAGTGCTGGGTTACTAATTAAATTCCTAGAGAAGGGCGAACAAGATGATTAACACTGAATGAGCGCTTACTACATGCCAGGTGCCCTTTACAAGGCTTAACTCTAACCTCCCACGACCCTGAGAAGTAGGTACTAAGATGATCTCATTTTACATTAAAAACAAGCCCTGGTGGGTTTGGCTCAGTGGATAGAGCATCAGCCTGTAGACTGAAGGGTTGCGGGTTCGAATCCAGTCAAGGGTATGTACCTTGGGTGCAGGCTCCTCCCTGGCCTGGGCCCTGATCCGGGCGAGTGCAGGGAGGCAACTAATCAATGTGTTTCTATCACATCGATGCTTCTCTCTGTCTTTCCCTTTTCCACTCTCTAAAAACCAATGGAAAAATATCTTTGGATGAGGCTTTAAAACAACAACAAAAAAAACACACAACTTCAAGATCATAGAGAGCAAAGTTAAGACAGGATAAAAGCTACCAGCGACCATTACTGAGGCATCGCCATCCAGGCTCCAGAGGCCTTTTTCTCTCTTCTTCCCACATTTAACCAATAGGAGGGCCCCAGAAATCAGGCTGCAGAACCTGGGGTCGCCCTATCCGGTTTGGCTCGGTGGATAGAGCCTCAGCCTGCACATGCCCGGGTTGCAGGCTTGATCCCCAGTGGGAGGCGTGCAGGAGACAGCCGATCAATGATTCTCTCTCACTATTGACGTTTCTCTCTCTCTCCTCCTCTTCCTTCCTCTCTGAAATCAATAAAAATATGTTAAAACAAACAAACAAAGAACTTGGGCGCTGCAGTCCGAGGCCCACCCTCCGCTGTCACTAACTGGCTGAGTGATGGCAAGCACGTGACCTCTCTGTGTCCTCACCTGTAGATGGGAGCAATCTCAGAATTTGCCTCACAGAGCTGTCACAAGGGCTGGATGAGACAATGTCATTTCACAAATGCTAGCAAGATTCCTGTGGTCACGGGGGACAGAGGTAATGCCCGCGTAAGTGCAGTGTGTCAGACAGCGCTAGGGGCCGTGGAGGGAGGTAAGGCAGAGAAGGGGCGTGGAGAAGGGCCTGCGGCGCACAGCTCAGAGCCAGGCACTCAGCGCGTGTGCATAAACGTTACTAATAAATGTGACCCTCCTTCCTGTTGCTTCTCTGCTTCTCCTGGGGGTCTATTTACTTGACAGTCTGTCTTCCGTTGACTTGGCAGGAAAAGTTACAGGCAAATGTGGTTATTTCTCTCTCTTTTTTTGTTAATCCTCGCCTGAGGATATATATTTCATTGCTCTTGAGAGAGAGAGAGAGAGAGAGAGAGAGAGAGAGAGAGAGAGAGAGAGAGAGAGAAACATCGATGTGAGAGTAAACTGTAACCTAGGTGACACTCAACCACGGAGCCACCCCTGCCTGGCGGGAACCCCTTTTAAAGCCTGGAGATGAAGGGAAAGATGAGGCGTGTACCCTGGGAAGGGCACTGAGCTCTAGAAATCGGGGTGGAAGTGGTGGGGAGAGTGGGGGTCCCAGAAATGGGTAAAAAGAGGTTCTCTGTGGATGAGGTTTAGGATCCCTGAGATGAGCCACAGACCAGAACATAGCTTTCAGAAGTCCTGGGAGCGGACACATTTCCCAGAAAAGGGGGGGAGGGGGCCCTGGATGTCAGAGGGGGGCCTCGGGCAGCCCGGAAACAGGTAACAGGATCCCGGAAGGAAACCAATCCGCAGCCTCCTCACCCAGAACCGGGAGAGATGCCTTTTCCAGGAGCGCAGCCCGGACAGGTAGATCTCCTGCAGCGCCGAGGCCCTGAGGTCCGCCTCCGCCCCGTCCGAGGTCAGGGAGGGTCGGAAGCCCACGGCCTGGTGCGCTTCAGCCATGTCCCGCTGGGCACCTGGGGGGAGGACACAGTCACCGTCTAGGCCCCCAGCTCGCGGCTCCCTCGGACCCGGGATCCAGGACCCCGGCCCCTCCTCCCGCAGACCCGGGCATGTAGGACGCCGGCTCACTCTTCCCGGGGGTCCCGGCCAGACACTCGGTGTTGAGGGGACCTCAGTCGGGGACCTCTGAAGACACAGAGGCGGGAGGGCCAACTCGCCTTCACCTCTCTCGTGGCTCTGCTGAGACTGTGGTGCGGGGGGACTTTCAAAATTCGGGGGTGGAGGGGGAAATGCGTCCAGGGTTAAAGAGTTAAGGGGTCTCCGAGAAAAATATTAGTCCGAGACTCATTTGAAACCAACACCTGCCAGACGCTGACACTGTCCACCCAAGGCCGGGGCGGGGCGGGGCGGGGGACTGTCTATAATTCACCCAGCGTCCCCTCCCCCCCCACGGGGGCTAGCGGGGTGGGGGCGGGAGCACCTACTGCGCATGCCTCGCAGCCAGGGATGCTTCGAGGACAAGTGATGGAGAAGCTCGCCCGCCCAACCCCGGACACAGGCCCCCGGCCCCCGCCGTGGCTGGGCCCCCTCCCGTCCCGTACTTACTGCGCTGAGTCGGGGGTCCGCCGATAGGATCCCGGGGACCGAGCCGGCTCACACCTCCCCGACCCCCGACTTGGAGCGCCAGGCCTGCCTCCCACTTGCACAGACATATGCAACCCAGCGCGACGAGCCCACGATCTGGCCGATGGGCTTCCGGAGTTCCCGCACGCCCGGATCACCCCACACCCCGACTTGGGTCTCGCGTGTGCAGTCCCTGGTATTCAGTCCCCGGTTTTATCCCCGCCCCCTTCCAATTGCGGTGCGTCCTGTCCCCGCCCCTCGGAACCCCAGCTTCCAATCCCCTCCCCGCGTTGAATCCCTAGCGGCTCCTCGCTACCCCGCCTCCCTCCCCATTAGCCTCCAGCGTTCTACGCAGCATCTGTCCTGAGCCCCAGGTTCTCGGCTCCCCAGTCTGCTCTCTCAAGGAGCTGGCTCCTCTCTTCCGGGAACGAGGCTCAGCTTGGAATTCGCAGCCTGCCTCGGTAGACTAAGGTCACACACGTAGGCTGGGCTGTCCAGCTGGAGCTGAAGAGAATTTCCGTCCTACCAACCCAGGGAGGGAGAGCTGCTTTGGGACCCCATAGACCCACAAAACTACCCACACAAGGTGCAACTGCGTCGGTGCAAAGGAGGCGGCCGAAGGGACTTCCATGAGGGAAATGCGCACGACAAAGGGGAAATGTGTTGGGGACTGGACTCAGACCGTCAGGCCAGAAAGAGCAGAGACTGAAACAAGGATATCACCTTTTATTTGGCTCTGGACATTAATATTCTCTGCCCATGCTGGCTCTGGGGTGCCCCTGGGTCCCGAACAGTCACAGCAGGGGCTGGGGGAGGTGAGAGGGAGGCTGTTGGGGGAAAGATACATGGGCAAGCCCATGTGGGGCTAGGGGAAAACTTGGGATCATGGCCTCAATATACAGATGGGTAAACTGAGGCTAGAGGAGGTGCAGAGAGGTGCCCAAGGTCACCCAGCAAGCTGGGCACTGCGCAGGCCTCTTGCCACAGGTCCAGCAGACCAACTAGACTAGAACTTCATAGCCCAACTTTCCTGAGAGCTCCTTGGTGGAGACAGAACCAGTATTTGGTCTCTAGCACGTGCCCAGGGAACAGAGGGGCCACAGAGGAGCGTGATGCCGAGGTACAAACAGGAGAAACGGGGCTCAGTATCCGACAGGGCAGCTCTGAGATGCCTTCCTGTTCCGAGACTCAACGCCTTGGCCTGAGGCGGGCACAGGCCTGTCCCTCCACCAGCCTTCCCCGCTGCCCAAGGAGTCTGGGTCTGCCAGGATGCAGGAAGCTAGAAGCAGCAGGTGGGTGTCGCTCACCCGAACAATTGGTGAGTGAAGTTTCCCCTCCATGGGGTAGCCCCACCCCCACCCCCACCCCCCTGGTCGGGACAACCCCTCTTCCAGGGTAAGATGTAGCTCAAGGAGCAGGGACCAGTCCCCACCTCCCAAAGTCTCCAAGGCCACACCAAGCAGAAAGGCACGATCAGAACCCAGATCTCCACCTCCTCCGGCTCCTAGTGAGCTGGCATGGGTGTGCTGGTGCGCCCAGGCCTCGGGAGAGGAAACCCTAAGGCCTAGGGAGGAGGGATGGGAACGAGGTGGGGAAGGGAAACCTCTGGGCTCCACATAGACCAGACCTCACTCACCACGAAGACTCCAGAACCTAAGGCCCTGGGGGTAGGGACAGAGTCCAAGCCTCAGCACTGCCAGTGTGGACACCATCCCAGAACCCACAACGCCAAGGCTCCGCTGTACTGAAGCAGGCGGAGCAGGCACTGTGGAGTCTGGGATGCTATGCCGAGCGATCCAGGTCCTGGGGGATGGGGGAGGGTGGTGGGTGAGGACACCATGCCTGCAGCAGGGGCTGGAGACCACCCCTGGCGCTGTGAAGGCCAGTGGGCCCTTGGTGCCCGCCTCTGAGGTGGGGAGGCTCTGCTACCCTGAGACGGGACCCCCCATCCCAGGTCACACCCCCCAGAAGGAATTCTGACCCCCAGTGCAACTCTGATGCAACTCAGTTTCCTAGCTGCCAGTCAGCCCTGGCATGGCCTTGGAGGGGCCTGGACAGAAAAACAGAGGGATTGTGTGTTGAGGGAGGCAGGGAAGTGGCCTTTTGAGAAGCTTAAGGGCCCAGCTATACTGGGAATCCACACCCCCATCCTCCACCAGCCTGGCAGTGCAGCTGGGCGCAGAACCATGCCCAGCGGGGACAAGAGATAACGGCCTCAAGGGCAAGAGAGGGAGGTGGGGGGACAGGCTCACTCCCCCAGAGAGGGTGGGGGGAAGAGATCCTGGGATTGAGCAAGAGGTGAGTTGGGACAAAGAGGGCTGTGGTGAGACAGAACTAGACACAAGTGAGGACAGAGACCTACAGCCGTCATCCGGGTACTCCTGGCTGCTCAGACTGAAACCTTAGCACCTGCACATGGAACCCCAACCCCCCAGAAGCCAAGCTGTCCCAGCTGAGGATTTATTGGCATAAATGTAACCATATAAAAACATAAGTTATGAAAAACAGTCACAATGTGCCCTCCCCCCAACCCTCCCATCCCGGGCCCGGGCCCCTGTAACTCCTTGTGAGGAAAGGAGAGGAAGGGGGATCCTGAAACCGCCTAAGAAATGCCACAGCCACTGGGCCGTGCAGGGCCGGCGGGCGGGGGTGGGAGACTCCGGGCGCCGTCTCAGCGCATCCGGTAGTCGGTGGAGCAGGACAGCTCACACAGTTGGCCCTTGAAGTCCAGGTCGATGGTGAAGTCCAGGTCGCGCTGTGGGGAGAGGGAGGACATGAGGGGAAAGGAGATGGGGCAGGCAGGGCTGCAGAACTGTCCGCGTCAGGAGGAAGCAGCAGGGAGCGCCCTCTCCGTTTGTAATAACCCGAGTCTCTAGGGACCAATGCCATCTGGGTCCCTGGCTGTGAGTCCCTGAGTCCCTGCTTCAAGGAGCTCGTCTCCCTGACTTTTGGGCCCCTCCCCTCCACCCAGGCTCCCTGGGCACCATCCAGCCTTACACACTGGCCTGTTTTGGTGCAGACCACACCCCTCCGCTCAGGAATCACACCCTTCCTCCTCCCATGGAGGCTGAGCTGGAGCTCCTGACTCTGCCCCAGCCCCCCGTCCTGCCAGGGGTGCAGGAGGAACTAACGGCCGGGCCCTCCTCTGCTTCCCTCGCCCCTCGCGCCCAGGCTGGGGAACCAGGCTCTCCCCTTGGCCTTCTCAGCTGGCCCGCCCTCACCAGCTGGCAGCCCCCTCCAGCTGGCGTCTACCACTGACTGTGACGCACCTCTAGATCAGGACCAGGAGCATCGGGAGGGCAGGGGTTCAGCCTGATCGTGGCTGGGTCCCCAGGCCCCACTTCCCGTAGGTGCTCAATATAATCGTGTTCCACAGACGGACCCCCAGGAGCCCCGGACAAGCAGAGGTGCCTCCATAGCCCACCCCCAGCTGCCCCCGGGGCTCACATTGTTCTTGGCGTTTGGCCGCATGCCAATGGTGCCAAAGATCTCCTCGCCCGTCTTCACCGTCAGGTAGTCCTCCATGTAGAACACCGTCTGCTTCCAGTGCGTGTATGGGGACTCGGGGCCTGGGGGCAGAGTCGGGTCAGCCAACTGGTCCCTGCGCCCCCACCCTGGTCTTGCCTTCCCTCTGCCGGGCACACCCCCAATGGCTGTTTTCGGAGTGGTGACTGTGAATCCCTTCACCTTCCTCGCACCTCAGAGGGTCCCGTCTAGGTTTCCCGGGTGGGGAAACTAAGGCAGAGCACGCTTGGCTGGGCTGGCCCTGAGGGAGGCCCCTGCTCGCGGACTCACTGGTGGAGAAGCCGGTCCTCTTGTGGCAGCGCGTGAACTCGATGTTGAAGTAGGCCACCAGGGCGTGCACGTAGTCGTTCCGCTTCACTTGCAGGCAGAAGGGCGAGGTGAAGGTCAGGTCCTCGACCTTCACGGTGTAGATGTCCACCTCCTGCAAGACAGGCCCGTGAGCCCCACTCCGCAATGGCCAGCCCAGGGTCCAGGGCACACGGGAGGATGGGGGTGGGTGGGGGTTGGAGTCTGTTCCCTCCTCTCCCCATCCGAACCTCAGACCTGAGTCTATTCCTGGTCCTACAACGTCACCTGAGGAACTGCCCGTTCACCCCTGTGCCCCAGCAGCCTCCTCACGGGGCTCCTGCTTCTATCCCCCCTGACACGTCTATCAGCCAAGGTGACAACTGTAAAATGAGTCAATCGGATGGTGCCAAGCCCCTGCTCGAACCCCGGGCAGCTCCTGGACGCGCTCAGAACAAAGCCCTGGTTCTGGTGCAGCCTCAGAGGCTGGGCCGGTCAGGCCGCCTGCTCGCCTCCTGTCTCCTCTCCTCACTCCCTCCACCTGGTTCTGCCTCACACAGGAGTGACGTGTGGGACGTGGCAGGGAGCGGGCTCAACAACTGATCGCAGCCACTACCCTCTACTTAGGCGGATACACTCGCTCCCAGCCCGGCTTCTTGCATTCGGTGTGTCAGGTGAGGCCCGCCCGGGGTCCTAGCTGCCCGCCTGTGTTCCCTCTGGAAAGAGTGTCCCTGGGCAGGGCAAGCCCAGCTCAATGGGTTCCATCTTGGAACCACCGGCCTTGGCTGGCTCAGAGCTTCTTAGTGGATGACACAGCTTCGCTGGGCCTCTAGCATTACCCTGGCTGACAGGTGAGGAACCCAAGACCTCAGGCCAGCACGCTGCGCCCCGATGTGGCGCACGCGGGACAGGTGCGGGCCCTTCTTTGGTTCCGACCCTGGGGGGCACCTGGCCACGCCCATCCCCTCACCTTTATGAGGCAGGCGTTGGTGACCAGCTGCTTGGGGTCCACCACGTCCACCAGGGGTTCCTTGATGGCCACGTCTTTGATGCAAGACATGTCAAAGCCATACACATTCTCCCACCCTGGGAGGAGGCAGGGAGGAGGGGTGAGCACACCGGGGCGCCCAGGTCAGGGGGAGCCCGCCCCAGCCCATGAGCTCCTTGGGCCCAAGCTCACAGTGGATCTTGTAGTCTTTGTACTGCCGGTCCTCAATGGCCGTCACGTACAGCGTGGCTCGGTCTGGGAAGATGAGGCCATCGGGCGCCTGTGTAAGGGCAGGGTGAGGGCGTGAAGGCTTGACAAACCTCCAGTGTGGCTCTTTATCCACCCCCTCTGCCCCACCCTTTTCTGAGCCATCCACACTTCCCACCCGGGCGCCTGCAGCGGCCTCACCCCCGAATCATTCCCCACATGGCTATCAGGTGGCGCCCAGGGGCACCTAAATCAGACCCACCCTGTCCGGAGGTTCTGAGGGGTCATCAGAACCCTCCTAGGCTCCTGAGAGGGAAAGCAAAGTCTCATGAGGGTCCACAGGCCCCTCCACCCCTCACCTCTAACTTTCTAACTTCCCCTCCTACTGCTCTTCCAGATCCTCGTTTCACTAGCTTTCCTGCTGCTCCTCAACACACAGGCACACTCCTGCCCCAGGACCTTTGCACCGGCTGAAATCCTCTGTCCAGTGTTCTTCCCCTCAGATGCAGATCCTGTGTGGCTACTTCCCATCCTTTGATCAAGTCTCAGTCATCTCCCTTGGGTGTTCCCTCTGCCTGGCGCATCTCTGATGTGAGAACCTGAGGGGATCACGCCCTCTCCCCTCACCCCCGCCCCTCCCTATCCCTTTGTCCTATGGTTTTCTTCCCAGCATTAATGTCCCCCTGACACTGTACCACCACCTCCTTGTCACCATGTAGCTCCCCAAAACTGTTACACGTGTGTGGCTGTGGGCCTTCCAGCATCTGTGTGGGAAACACCTGGCCTGGCTTTGGCTTTGGGGCTGGCCCCCGAGTGATACATGCAATGAACACCCTCAGGACCGGCCTGCGCTCCCACCCTGCCCGGGCCTCACCAGCCACTTGTCTCGGGCATAGAGCACGGTGTTGAGCATCGACTCGTAGAAGAGACAGTAGCCCATCCACTCGCTGATGATGATGTCGACCTTCTCCACCGGCAGCTCCACCTCCTCTACCTTCCCCTTGATGATGGTCACCACTGCAGGGGCAGAGAGGGGCACGGGCCTGAGGAGACCCGTCCCACTGCCTCCCTCTGGGGGTCCAGAGCCTGGGGACCCCACCGGGGCCCCCCTTGTCTTCTAAGGAAGGGCTGGGGGCTACATTTGGGCATCTTCAAAGAACTCTGCCAGCTGAAGCCACGCTCTGTTCACTCAGTTTCAAGTTCACCCTCTCTAGATATTTCCTGAGGCAAAAGCAGAAATCCCACGTGGATTGGGCAGTCGGCGATGTTAAGGTTTTGCCGGGAACAGCATGATCGTCTATTCGAAACATGCACAGCAGCATCTAAATGACGTCACAGTTGGAATTTGCTTCCAATGGACATAGTTAAAGCTGAGTGTTGGGTCCTTGGGGGCGGGGAGGGGGGATGTCACTACACTAGTCTTACTAAGAAAGAAAGAAAAATCACTTCAGTTTCTAAATGCCAGGAGCATTCACATCCAGAAAATCCACCGTCTCTCCACATTCTCTGCCCCTCAAACCTCGCGGGTGTAACTCAAAGTCCCTCTGGCAACATTACCAACTTACATGCTTGACCCATACGATACCACTTTCATAATCGACCTCACAGATGTACCAGTTCCTTTGTGGGATGACATCACATGCAGGAGGAACTCTCAGAGGCAGCTAAGTGCCCATCACCAGGGGCCGGTTAAGAAAGCCCGGGTACGTGTGTATCAAAAAGAACAAGATTCTCTCAACGTCCTGCAGTGTGTTAAACACACGATGACCGGAGAGAAAAAGCAAAGGGGCCCGGCTGGTGTGGCTCAGTGGTTGAGTGCCAATCGCTGGTCAGGGCACAGGCCTGGGTTGCAGGCTCGATCCCCAGTGGGGGGCGTGCAGGAGGCAGCCGATCAATGATTCTCTCTCATCACTGATGTTTCTATCTCTCTCTTTCCCTCTCCCTTCCTCCCTGAAATCAATGAAAGGTATTTTTTTTTTAAATAAGAAAAAGCAAAGACTTGTGCGAAGTGCCATTTGTGTAAAAATAACGCACGGAAACGTAAAAACATTTACACGCATGCGTGCTTGTAGGTACAGAGGTCTGGGAGTGTTGGCTGAACTCCAAGGGCGGCTGAGTGCCTTCTCACGGGGCCCATGTGATCCTATTCGCTGAAAAATCTCAAGACTGCTTCTTGCCTAACGTTTTAGAGCGAGGCCCTATGTATTGGACTTCAACACTTAAATTCTAAGACAGCAGAACCTGCTTTTCAGGTTACGGGCTCCGAGAAGGCTGAATTCTCGGGCTGCTGGCAGCCCCGAGCCCACAGGACAGGACAAGCTGAATTTGTGTTTAGCGGCCCCCACCCTCCTGCCAAGGGCCCCGGGGAAGCTGGGGTCGCCCGTTCCATCCCCACAAACCCATTCGCTTCCTGGGCTCACCATGGTCTAACTTGTTGGCTTTGACGATCTTCACCGCATAATCAGAGATACTGGAACACTCGATCTGGGGTCCAGGAAGAAGTGAGGGTGAGACCCCCCCCCCCAGTCCCATCCTCACCTCCCACCCCCTCTATCCAATCCCTGAGCCCCAAGGGGTCCCTTTCCGTCCCAGGGCCCAAGCCCGTCCCGCAGTCCAGGACACTCACCCCAATGACCTTGCGGGCCCCGGCCTTGGCAGCAAACATACAGAGAATCCCCGTGCCCGAGCCCACGTCCAGCACCACCTTGTCCTTGAAGAGGTGCCGGTTGTGAAACATGGAGTTGCGGTAGGTGAGGGTGCGCACCTCATCTTTCAGCATCTCCTGGGGAGACGGGTTGCGAAGGTATCGTGAGGGGCCTACATTCACCGCTGGAAACAGGGGTGCCCTGGCCTCTGACGTGCTGACAGTTTGCAGTGCTAGAGCTCAGCCTTCCCACTTGCTTAGACTCTTTGGAACAAGTTATTTCCTTTCCACGTGCCTCAGTTTCCCCATCTGTGACATCAGACTGGATAGACTAAACTCCCATCTTAGATTAGCCAGATTCTACCACTGCCTCCTTTAGTTGCTTTAAGAAGTCCTCAGTAGCCCGGTCAGCGTGGATCTGGAGGTCATGGTTTGACTCCCAGTCGGGGCACATGCCTGGGTTGTGGGCTTGATCCCCAGTAGGAGGTATACAGGAGGCAGCTGATCAATGACTCTCTCTCATCATTGATGTTTCTATCTCTTTCTCTCTCTTCCTTCCTCTCTGAAATCAATAATCCACTGCCGAGTACACTCAAAAAAAAAAAAAAAAAAAAAAAAAAAAAAAAAAAAAAAAAAAAAAAAAAAAAAAAAAAAAAAAAAAAAAAAAAAAAAAAAAAAAAAAAAAAAAAAGAAAAAAGAAAAAAAAAGACCAAAAGAAAAAATCCTCAGCCTCCAGTGAACCAGAGTGGAGAAGCCATCTGCACACCAGACCTGCGCAGCTGGGGGACAATCCCACCGCCGGTCACTAGAGGGCGGCAGAAACCAGCGGGCCCTGACCCCCAGCTGCATCTCAGCCAAGCACGGGGGCTCCCACCCCTGCCTCCCAGGAGGGATCCTGAAGAGCACCTGGCTAACCTTGGTCTCCAAGGCAACCGCTGGGCGAGCAGACCCCAGGGTGAGCTTGGGGCATGCGCAGAGAGGCAGCCTGCTGACTGGAAGGCAGGGTGCATGGTGGGAAATTCAGTTCCAGCCCTCCCCATAAATTAACCTCTCCAGACTCAGCTGTCCACACTCACCTCGTGGATACCGAAGTGAGCATAGGAGTCAAAGTAGTAATCTTTGGACGTCATGTCCTCAGCATTGGGCTTCTCGCTGCATTCTGCTTGGCCACAGGAGACCTGGGAGAGGGAGGACAGGACCATGGGTCAAATCTGGGGCTCCCCAAAGCCTTACGCCTCTGGGTTCCTACTTCTCCCTGGATAAACCCCCCAATCACACTATGGCAACTTTCCAGCTCCCATCTGCCACCTCGCCTCCCCAGAACCCACAAGCCTCATATTCCTATTGCAGGATACCCCGCCCCCAGGGAATACCCGGGTATCTCAGCCATGCCTACCATCTCTCCAGTCTCTCTGCCCCCGTCTCTAGCTCAGCCCACAGCTGGGAGGGGAGGGGAGAACTGGAGCAGACACAGGGAAGGGCAAAGGGGAGCTGGAAATAGAGTTAAGGAAGCAGCCACACTATTGGGGAAGGCAAGGTGCGGGCCACAGGCCTGGAGGGAGTGTGTACTACGTGTTCGGGGGCAAGAGGTAAGCCGGTTTGAAGCAAGAGGGCTCGTGGTTAGACCACTAGAAAGGGCCTGAAGTGTGGCAAGATATCTGAGTATGGGGAAGGGTCTCACAAAAGGATATTTACTTCTTCAAGAGGCGGCTGGAGGCTCATCCCATTAGCCAAGGTGGCTACAAAATTCTAGGAGAGAGTACAGGGAGAAAGGATTAGCTACTGGGAGTGGCTAGGGGCAGGCCAGGCCAGGGGACCCTGGCTGTTAGCAGAGGGGAGTGTTTTCCTGCAGTTTTCCCTTTCCTTGGTGGGGAGTGGTGGCAGAGAGAGCAAGGATCGAAGCAGGGCTGTTTCCAAAAGGGGAGGGACAAGTGGGGGAAGAGAGAGGGATTCGGTCTCGGCTGTGGCTGGAGAGATGGCGGACTGATCCCAAGCTGCCCCTCTCTGGCCAGGCACCTGACCATGCACACCTCCCCCACCCTGCCGGGAGGAACTGGCACCCACTGGGCATACAGGCACTGCCAGCTGTCACTCCCCTCCATCATCTAATCCCCCCAGATTAGGTGACACTTCCTGACCCTGACACACACACACCCATAGCTGGGGAGGTGGCTGGCAGAGTGTACCCTCTGGGCACCTGCCACTTCTGGAAACCAGTCTCTTTCATGAGAGGATTCCAGGATGGAGATGTGGCACACAGGCACCCCCACCCGAGCCGGCACCCGGACCCCTAGCTCCTGCCTTGGGCTCAGGAAGCCCCAAATAAAACCAGTGGGAACCACTCTCCTGGCTTATGACCTAGGAACACGGATTCCCCGGGAAGAGGCCGGACTCTGGACCCCCAGCCCACCTCCTCCCGCTCAGACACACATCGCAGGCTCGCAGGCCCCCAAGTGTGGGGCCAAGTCCCGAGGCAGCCCCGCGGGAAGGGATTTCCTCCACCCGTGGGGCCCTGGTCCAGGACAGCCGAGGGGGATGGGAGTCATTGGAGTGACCCTGGGGAGCTGCCCTCCCACTCCAGAGAGTGCCAGAGGGAAGGGGTGAACACTCGGCGGCCCCGTCAGATGACAGCTGGGACCAGCCCCGAGAAGCCTCACGTCGGGACGTGACCCACAGGCCTCCAGGCCCCACCCCCTTCCCGCCAGCCCGTGAGGATGCCGACAAAGGGCGGCGGGTGAGGGGCTTCCCCACGGGGCCCGTTTCTCCATATCGCGGCCAGGCGAGCCCCAAGCAGCTGGAAACCCAGCGCCGCAGCCCACCCCACATGGCTGCACAGGAACCCACAATCTGGGAAACCATTTCAGGCATCCAGGCTCCGGACCCTCCATCAGGGGTTCTGGAAGGGGGAGTCCATCTCCCGCCTTCACGGGCGCCCAAAGGGAGAGAAATGGGGGGGAGAGCTCGCAGGTCCCATCGCAGCCCCCTCCCTGCAGCCCCCTCCCCTCCGCGCGGCGGCGGCGCTCCGACGGGGCGGTGGGCTTCGAGACACGCCCCATGAAAAAGATGTCCCTCCCACACACCCAGAGACGGCCACAAGGGGGTGCCTGGCGCCTCATCGGAACCATCTCCTTCGGCGGGAGCCCCCCCTTCCCACCGAGAGAGGTCACGGGGGCATCCCCCATCCCCCCAGCTCCCGAAGCCCGGGGAGGAGAATCCAGGGACAGGAAAGGGGGGGAGGGGGGCGGCAGGGAAAACCAGGTCTTTGTCTTCCTCCGATCCTAACCCAAAAGGGCACCAAACCTGGGCCGAGGCCTAAGCGAATGCCCAGCCCCGGGAACGGGGGATGTGGAGGGGCCTGATACACTGCCCCTTCCTCCAAGAGGCCACTTTGTGGAGGCCCTCAAGGAAGTCCCACTCGGAAACGTACGTCGCGATCCTCGTGGGGGCCTGGGGGCCTCCGAAGGGTGAGAGCCTCCCCGCACCCCCCCGGGGCGCCCCTCCCCCGGCCGGGGGCGGGGCCTTTGTCCCGCACGTGGAGCCCGCCGGGCCACCGGGCGCGGCACACCCCCTCCCCACCCACCGCGCCGCGGCCACGTGGGGGCCAGGCCGGAAGCGCCCCCAGCCCTCCTCCACGTGGGAGGGGGCACGAGACCTGCGCCTGGGCGGGATACCGCAGGCCCCCCGAAACCTAGGGACCCCGCACTGAAGCGGTGGCCCGGATCCGGAGCATGCGGACTCCCCTCCGTACGGCTGGAGGCCTTTACCCAAATCCGCCGACTCACAGCCCTTTCCCCATGCCATAAAACGCCGACCCCCGCCCCCGGCGGCGTTCCAGACACTCACCTCCATGATGCAGTTCGCGGCCTCGGCTGCCGCCATATTCACCCGCTCCTACTCCACGAGCCGCCGAGACCCCCCCCCTTCTCCGCACTCTCCCGAGACCGCCTTATACCGGAGATTCTGGGCCCGCCCACCGCGACCCCGCCAGGAGATCTGATTGGTGATGGAGGCGGTCCGTCTGGGAATACCGTTTGCCAATTGGACAAAGAAGATGCCCATCAAAGTTCAGGGACGCGCCCAGTCTGGCGTGAGAAGCCCCGCCCACTCAAGTCGACAGGGATGGGAAAGACTTCTCGTCTATCACAAGAAGCACGACTGATGATTGGGCGAAGTCAGCCGGGAGTTCCCGCCCCTTTCCCCAGCACCGCCTCAAAGCTTCCCGGCGGGCCCCGCGCTAGCGGACATTTTGAAATAGATCTGTCCATCACCTAAAGGACCCGCCTCTTGTCAGCTGCTATTGGTTTATCGAAAATGTGAGGTCACGAGGCCTTTGGCGAGCCCCGCCCAGCGGCGGGTCTCCAGAACAAGGCGATTGGCCCCCGCGGAGAGAGGGCTTTATCCTCCAGCGATTGACTCAGAGGAACTGTCACTCATCGTCTAGTCAGCGGGTTCTCCCAGCCCCAAGGGAGCCTGAGAGAAACAAGGAGGATTTTGCCCATTTACGTGAGCGGGAAAACCTGAAGCCATTAGAGACCCAGAAAGGGAGGGCTCGTCTCAGGTCTCGAACCCAGTCGGGAAGGACTCCGGCGTCAATGCATTTAAACTCCAGCCCCTCCACTTAACTGTCCCAAGTTTTATAAACCCAGCAACCTCACTCACACCGTTTGGCCTCTGCCAGTTCCCTCCCGCTGCAAGGAACACGCACCTCCCTTTGTCCACCAACCCCTGTACATCAATCAGGGCGCAGAGCGGACAGCGCCTCCTCCGGGGAGCTTTCCTGGATCTGCAGAACAAGCCACTCCTTGAATGAATGCAACTTGTGGAACCATCACCCTAGAAAGTTCCTTCATAACCCTCTCTAGTGGATACCTTTACCCACACGACCCCTGAAGCAACCACTTTCTATTTCCTGTCACTAGAGTGTAGCTTTTCTTTGCTAAAGTTTCCTGTAAATGGAATTATACAGGACGTGATGTCTTGTGTCTGTCTTCATTCTCTCGGCATAATGCGTTTGAGATTCACCCATGTTGTTGCACGTAAAGGTTGTGCAACCCTTTTTATTGCTCAGGAGTATTCCGTGGTATTGATGTATGGTTACGACGAAGGTCTTCAAGGCCTGGGAAGGTCTGGATGTTATTACTGTTATTCTTGCTAAATGTTAGAATGTAGCCTAGCCTTTCTTTGCTGCAGCTGCAAACAGGACTACTGAGCAAGAACTCAACTGGTAAGTGTAGCCAACTGCGGAGAAGAAATCAACATGTAATTGACGAAATAGTTAGGCGCCATATGGCTAAGCCCTCTTGGGGAGGCAGAGTTTTGGATGTGCTTCCTGTTTGCTTGCTGGAAGTAAATAAAACTACCTTGCAACAACTGTTTCACGTTTTAGAGTTGGGTAACAGTATCATAGTTTGTTTGTTCTCCTGTGGACAGACTTCTGAATAATGTCCAGATCGGGGCTGTTGTGAATAAAGGGGGCTATGAACGGTCACGTCCAAGTCTTTCTGTGAAGAGACACTTTGTCATTTCTCTTGGGTCAACCTGGGAGCAGATGACCGAGTGGCATGCAGGGTGTATGTATGCTTTATGCTTCACTTTACAGCGGTTCTCAACCTGTGGGTCGCGACCCCTTTGGCGGCCGAATGAATGACCCTTTCACAGGGGTTGCCTAAGACCATCCTGAATATCAGATATTTACGATTCACAACTGTAGCAACGTGACAGTTATGAAGTAGCAACGAACATAATTTTATGGCTGGGTCACACCATGAGCAACCGTATTGAAAGGGCCAGAAGGTGGAGAACCGCTGCTTTGTAAGGAAATGCCAAAAACTCTTCCAGGGTGCCCTACCATTTTGCATTCCCATCAGTGATGCACGAAGAGTTCCAGCTGCCCCAGGTCCTGGCCGGCACCTGACAGGTTCCGTCTTTCGTTTTCCCCGGGGTTGGTGGGTACGCAGTGGTATCTCGTCATGGCTGTCATTTGCATTGCTCTAACCACTAATGCTGAGCGTCTGTTCATGTGCCTATTGACCATTCGTATATCTCCTTTTATCGAGTGTCTGCTCACGTCCATTTTTTTTTAGTGTGTACTATTTTATAAATAGATCTTTAAAAATTTTTTTTCATTGAGTTCAGAGAGATGGGGAGAGGGAAAACATCAACGATGAGAAAGAATCATTGATGGGCTGCCTCCTGCATGCCCCACACTGGGAATCAAGCCTTCAACCTGGGCATGTGCCCTTGACCGGAATCAAACCCAGGGACCCTTTGGTCCTCAGGCCGATGCTCTATCCACCGAGTAAAACCGGCTAGGGCTTATCTTTTTAAAAATATTTTAAAAATTGATTTCATAGAGGAAGTGAGAGGGAGAGACAGATACATCAATGAGGAGAATCACTGACCTGCCCCCTGCCTCCTGCACGCCCCCTATGGGGGATTGAGCCCGCCACCTGATCCTACACTGTCTGCTAAGGTAGATGGATCTTAAATCAGTTTTTTTGTTTTTCTGTTTTTAATCCTCACCCAAGGATATGTTTCCATTGATTCGGAGAGAAACATTGCCTAATTGCCTTCCTCATGTGCCCCGACCCGAAATGGAGCCCAAAGCCTAGATATGTGTCCTGACTGGGAATCGAACCCACAACCCTTTGGTGCACAGGACGATACTCCAACCGACAGAACCACCCAGCCAAGGCCTACATCAGGTTTTCGTTTGTTTTTTTTCTGACTGTTTCTTTTAGCAGGTGTTTTTCCCCCCCAAGTATTGTATTTTGACCCGATCAGTGCTGCTCTGCGCTGCTACCAAGAACAAAATATTATAACAAACTATACAACACCAGGGAATACTCTACTGTCATTGAAAAAAGGATGGCACAGGAGTTCAGGGGCAAAATCTCAGCCTGGAGTCCGAAATGGGCAAGTTGTCAGCATCAAACTCTGCATTTTCCAAGAAGCCAGCCACTCATCATCGCCTGGGCCAGGTGCGTATGGACTGTGGCAAGTCTGAACTGAGATGTACTGAGTGTGAAACACACTCGCCCTGGCTGGGTACCTCAGTTGGTTGGGCATCGTCCCTGTGCTGAAGGGTTGCTGGTTCGATTCCTGGTCAGGGCACATACCTGGGTTGTGGGTTTGGTCCTGGTCAAGGAGTGTGTACTTAAGGCAACCGATCAATATTTCTATCTCATATGGATGTTTTTATCTCTCTCTCTCCCTTCCTCACTCTAAGCATGTCCTGAAGTGAGGATTAAGAAATAATCATAGCCCAGCCAGAGTGGCTCAGTGGTTGAGTGTCCACCTGTGAACTAGGAGGTCACAGTTCGATTACTGGTCAGGGCACATGCCCAGTGTGGGGCGTGCAGGAGGCAGCCAATCAATGATTCTCTTTCATCATTGATGTTTCTATCTTTCCCTTCCCCTCTGAAATCAATACCAAAAAAAAAAAAAAAAATGAAAATAATAACACACACACACGATTCAGAGGAATTAATATAAAAACATCTGTAATATCTCATTAATATTTTTATATTGACTACTATGTTAAAGCGATTCTGTATTTTTGATAAACAGGGTTAATAAAAATTGTTAAAATTAACTGACCGCCGGGTTGGTGTGGCTTAGTGGTTGAACACCGACCCTTGCACCAAAATGTCGTCATTGGTTGGATCCTAGTCGGGGCCGTGCCGGGGGCTCATTCAGTTCTATGAGCCAGTGCTGCACTGGGCCACAGCCCCCGGAATGGTGGGACCACTGGGTGTCGGTGTCGCTAGAAGTGGGGTTGGGAGAGCACACGGACATCTAGCACCCGACTTGACATGCAGGCCTCCCAGCGCTGGGAGGATAGAAACTGCATGTCTCAGCAAACGGGAAACTCGGTCATTCCTTCAGTTAAGAATTTCGGCGACGCATCAAAAACCCTCGGATTAGCTCCTGTGGGCTGGTCCCCCACAGAAACCATGGAGGCTTGCATGTCACATGACAGTCGTTGCACATATGCTGTGATGGGCAGAATTCCAAGGGGGCCCCCAAGATCTCTGCCGCCCCCCACCCCCCGTGTGATATACCGGGGACCGGGTGGGGTTATAGGACAAAGGAGATGAATGCCACTCCGGATTGGATTATCTCATAAGACAAAGGTGAATTGATTTAGCGGATGCCTAGGGCCCTAAACCAGTTACCTTTAAATTAATCCAAGGGGCCATCTTCCAGGGTGGACCTGGAATCAGATGGGAGTCCTTTATTGTTTTATTTTTTTCAAACGTATTTTGACTGATTTCAGAGAGGGAGAGGAGAGATAGAAACATCCATGATGAGAAAGAATCATTGACTGGCTGCCTCCTGTACGCCCCCTACTGGCGACAGAGCCCGCAACCCAGGCATGTGCCCTTGATCAGAACTGAACCACAGGTCGACGCGCCATCCACTGAGCCAAACCGGCCAGGGCTGTGTGCTTTCTGTTTAGGCAACTTACTTCATACCTATTGGTAATTCACTCACATTGGCCTCCCAGCCAAGAGCTGCCAATAACAAGGACCGACCGTCATTGGCTGTGCATCTCACTGTAGGTGTTTACAGACATGAGTCTGTGAGAGAGGCTACACCCCAAAAAGGTGACAAACCCACGTCTCCAGGGAGATGAGGAGGAACCAGCAGAAAAAGGCACAGAAGGAGAAAATGGGAAGAAGGTGAGGTCCGTGAAGCAACAGCATAGCTTTCTTCCGGAACTAGCTGGAAGGCTCCATGAGCATGGCGCAGGGGCAGCTGGGATACATGCCCCAGGCAGCGGGGAGGAGGTGTCAGCTGGAGCCGTGTTCACAGGCATCCCCATCACACTGCATGCTCAGCTGGCAGGCACTCTCAACTGCTCCAAATAAACACTTCTAGAATGAATGCATCGCTCTCGCCTCAGTGTGTAAACCGGAGAGATCGCTGAACCAAATCTCCCCTACTTAGACCTTGAATTGTCGAGTGAAAGAACAAGTGATTAAACATTTGAACAAGTTTTTAATAGGAAAAGAATTTGAACCATTTCTTTTTGGCGAAAGCAGGGTGGGCGGCCACCAGTCACAGCCCTGAGCAGAACGGGAAGGCTTGAGAAGCACGCAACCAACCGGGGGCCCTGGAGCCTGAAGGCCAATCTTATAACAGCTGCTGAGGAAGAGCTAGTCCAGGGGCAAGTTCAAGTCCACGGGAGAGCCGGCCA
>PVJC01002932.1:44724-74769 GCA_004026665.1 Murina feae
GCCCACGTGGCGGGCGGAGCTCGGGTGAGATGGGCAGAGACAGGGCTCCAGGGAGAGCAGAGGGTGCTGGGGTTTTAAAGACCGAGAGCCCCGGCTTTGTGTGCAAGTGTTGATTCCGATCCTCGCGTGAGGAACTTCCCCTCCCAGCCTCCATAAGACCCGGATAATAACTGAATCCCATAAGGGCTGTTGTGAGGCTTAAAGGGGATCATCCGACTGAAATCCTTGGCGCTCACCTGGCTAAGCTTTCTGCTCATTCCTTAAAACAAAACGACTTTACAAACCAGCAAGCTTCTGGGCTGAGCTCCAGACACGATCCCCCCCCCCCCCCCCCCGTGTCCTTGTTGCCTGCTGTAAGGTCGGAGGGCATCTCTCGCTTAGCTGTGGACCACTTCCAACCATTTCCGACTCCTCCCCACTCCTCCCCTTCCCCTCCACCCTGCTTGGCCCCATCTCGGAGAACAGCCCAGCAGTTGTCTGTGACTCCTGCCTGCCACTCAGTCCCCAAATCCACTCCATTAGCAACATCTGTCACCTCTGTCTCCAAATTAAATCCGGAACTGCCGCTATTCCCACACGGGTCTGGGAACCTCTCCCCTGGCCAGTCACCCCCTCCAAGCTCCCTACTTCTGCCGTCTCCCCATACAGTTCCCCGGGCCACCACCCGAGGGTGGGTGTTAAATACCTAAGTACCTTCTTGTCCTCTGCTCAGAGCCCTCCGGGAATTCTGGGCTCACTCAGACTCAGACCCCAAGTTCTCACCATGACTACAAGCCCGAACAACCTGGACGCCCCTCCTGCTCTCAACTCTGGCCCCGTGGCCTGGCTCACCCCCTCCAGCCCCTCCTCTCTGCTCCTCAAATACACCAGGCCTGGGAAGCGAGGGTTACGCTCTGAGAGCCTGGCCTGCATCCTTCTCGGACCCAATCACCACAGCAACAAGGCACCTGCGGTGGTGGCCATGGGGCAGGGGCAGGGGCAGGCAAGTGCTCAGGGAGGTGGGGCAGTTGCCCAGGGGACACTCCAGCTCTGAGCCTGGCACTGGATTGAGAGGGACGAGCAGAGGACCTTCCTGGGCTCCTGCCGCTGAGGGGCCAGCGGCGGGAGGAGATGGCAAAAGGAAGTACCGCTGGTTGTTCCTACCGTGTTGGAGGGTGCGGAGCGCTAGGGAAGGAAGCAAAGCAGCCAACAGGGAGCGTGAGTGAGTGCGAGGGCGTGGAGGCAGCTGCGGTTTTAAATGGGACCAGGAAAGGCCTCCCTGAGGGTAAGAGCAGAGCAAGGAGGCAGGGGGCTGCTGGACAAGCGGGCTGGGCAGGCAGAGTCGCCCAGGCAGAGTCACTGGTAACCACACAAACACGCCGTGGAGCGCCAAGCACTTACAGGATGGTCCCACCTAATCCTCCGCGAGGTCTGAAAGGAAACCTAAGAAGCCCCCTCCCCCCAACTCAGTCAGGTAAAGGGAGGACCACAGGGGCTTGGGCGGCTCACCCAGCCCCCCTGGGCCTGGATCCAGGGCGTGAAGCTGTG
This sequence comes from Murina feae, assembly GCA_004026665.1. Taxonomy (NCBI): domain Eukaryota; kingdom Metazoa; phylum Chordata; class Mammalia; order Chiroptera; family Vespertilionidae; genus Murina; species Murina feae. The sequence goes on from PVJC01002932.1 coordinate 46,252, forward strand.
CACGTGCTCTACGCTGAGTCCAGCCAGCGTGCCCCCCAACCAGGCCACGCGCCGGCTCAGCTCCATGGCCAGGGCCAGGCGGGCCAGGGGCTCCGGGGAAGGCGGCGGGGGCCCGGGGCACCGCAAGGAGGGGTGCGTGCGGCTGCGGCAAGGGCTGCCCTCTCGGCTGGAGAACAGGTCCACCAGGCGGGCGAAGGAGCCAGCCGAGAGGCGGGCCAGCCTGCGGCGCAGGGCAGGGTCCGAGGCCAGCTGTGGGGTGGACAGGAGAAGAGGCAGGGTCCGCCCTGTGGCCAGCCGATAAGAGGCTGGGGGCGTGGGGGTGGCTGAGGGCCTTCTGGGCACTAAAGCTCTAAGCCAGGCCCCAATCCATCACACCAGCCAATCATAAACCAGGCTCCATGGTTTCTGCCAAACTACTCACAGGAGGGTGGCCTGGGACCCAAGAAGCTAAGCCACGCCCCTGCCCAGACCTGACAGCTAATGAGGGCCACGCCTACTTTAACTGCGCCCTAGAGCGCTCATCTTCTAGCCTGCAATCTACAATGAATAGGCCAATCATATTTCAGGACACAAACCACACCTCCTCCCGCAGTCCATTTCCCCTCACATTCTAAGCCCCACCCCTACACTGTCACTCAGGATTTCAGATTTTAGGTCTTCTCAAACCACAACCCACTCCCATCACCATACAGTCCCTTACTTCCTCAGCTGGTTCCAATCTCTTCCCTAGATCATGTCTCTGATGGCCACACCCCTTCCTTTGGGCCACGCCCCTCTCACAAACGATGCAAGCCCGGAATTTAAGGCCGGGCCCTGGCCATCCCCTCTGTCATTCATGAATTCCTTGGCCTGCCACCCAATGAGAATGCAGATCCAGCTTCCAACCTCAGTGCCCATTCATAAAGCAACGCCTATCCTGGCTAAGGGGCGGACCCCGACCATCACCTTCTGGTTGATGACTTCTGCCTCCTCCTCCAGCAAGGCCACCAGCCTCCGCAGCAGGGCTTCTTTCTCGGTGGGCGGTGGACCCTGTAACTCTAGGGGGGACAGAAGAGGATCCGGTTGGGGGCAGAAACCTGGCCACCCTTCTACCCTCATCTTTCTGCGGGGCCCCTCTGCCCTCACCTGGGCTAGGTGGGGATCTCAGTTGCTCTTGGACCAGCTGTTCCAGCCGCTGGGCCACGAGGGCATAGAAGTCTGGAGTGGCGGGGCCTGGGGTGGAAGGAGACAATGAGACGTCTCCAGGAGATCGGGGCGTTATGGATTCTCTCCTCCCAACCGCCCTGCCTGGTAGCAGTGATTTCCATTCTGTAACGGGGTAAACTGTGGCTCAGTGAGCAAACCTGGCAGAGGACCCTTGTACTTTCCACCTTATGGTGTCCCCCAAAATGGATTTCGAGTGTTAGAGCCCAACTGGACCTTGAAGAGGATCCCACCCAAGGAAGGCAAACACGTGACACTCCAATTACCACTCTACCCCTTGTCCATTTCAGGCGTCACCGGCTCAGCACAGAACTCTCCCTCGAGCTTGGAAATCCTGGCGAGCTGCCACGCCCTGGAGCCATTACTAGTCTATCCAGGCTCACATGAGGGGAAAGCTGTCAGTCACTCTTGATCAAGTCCAATGACTCCTCTTCCCCATTCCTACTTTGCGACTGATCAACACAGGGACAGGGGAGAGAAGGATATTCCAAGTCATGTCATCAAACAGATAAGGAGTTCCGATTGAAAATGGAGGGCAGGTGCTGGAGACCCCACACCGCTACCTATATAACCCTTAGCTGAGCGATCTTGAACTAATTCCTTATCCTGCCGATGTCTTAAGAATCAAAGCTCCCAGCCCGACCAGCCTGGCTCAGTGGTTGAGCATCGATCTATGAACCAGGAGGTCACAGTTAGATTCCTGGTCAAGGGCACATGCCGGGGATGCAGGCTCGATCCCCAGTGGGGAGCGTGCAGGAGGCAGCCCATCAATGACTCTCTCTCATCATTGATGTTTCTATCTCTCTCTCCCTCTCTGAAATCAATAGTGTGTGTGTGTGTGTGTGTGTGTGTGTGTGTGTGTGTGTGTATAGTAGAATCAAAGCTCCTGGCTCTGCATGAGCAAGGTCATGGGTGATCTAGGGAAACCTCTTACCAGGCTTCGAATCATAGCAGGGCTGAAGCGGCAGGGAGCAAGGCCGAGGGGACTCAGGGGGAACTGCTCCTCGACCCAAAGAGCAAGGAAAGCATCTGCGAAGGCGGCTCAGGAAGTCTGTTGGCTCCTCCTGGGCAGGGCTCCTGGGGAAGGGACCTCAGAGAGTGACCTCAGAGCCCCCTTGCAAGCAGTCCCTTTTCCCTCCCACCCAGGGCCTCTCCCTGCAACCCCAGGGACGAGGCATAGAGCCAGATATACACAGAGGGGAAAGGACATAGACTGAGACCGGGAGCGAGAGTTAGAGACGGCCCACACCACACGCAGAGGCCCCTGCAGGAGGAGAGCAACTCCTCTTACCTGGGCGGGGTTGGAATGGGGGACCCGGCAGCCTCACCCCGCTTAAGAAAGGCAGCTAGGACCCGCAGCGTGTCCTCCCGGAGCCCCAGCTCTTCCGAGCCTGCCATGGGGGCACCTGTGGGAGAGGGGGCGGAGGGATAAACTCCAGGGTTCAGCCGAAGTGAAGGCTTGGGGCCCCAGTTCCTAGTTTGTGAATGAGGCGAGGGCCAGGACTCGGGAGTCCCCAAGACAGGAAGGGTCTGAGGGTCTGAACTCCTAGGTCCTTGAGGGGAATTGAGGTCTGGCGGTCCAGGCTCTTGAGTCCAGAGGGAGAAGAGGGATGAAGACGGAAGATTCCTTGATCCTGGCAGAGGAGGGAGCTGGGGACCCCTATTCATGGGTCTAAGGAAAGAGGGAGCTGGGAGCCTGAACTCTTGAGTCTGAGAGGAAAAGGGATTGTGCCTTGCACCTCTGGACCCCCGAGCAAGAAGGACGCTTGAAGCTTCGCCTCTGGACTCCGGAGAGACTATGCCAAGTTACCGTTAGAGGATGAAAACTACCAATCCCAGCAGGCTCCGTGGCAAACATTCCACTCGGTCCGCAGTTGATCGCCGCGCAGCCTGCTGGGAGGTGTAGTTCCACTGTCTAAGGCTGGACTCTTGGGGACCCGTGACGCTTGGATGCCGAAACTGGACTGGGGGTTCCAGCTCCTGGATCGCGGCCCTCTTCTCCTCCCTCCTCGCCGCAGCCCCCACTAACGCCCCACTCACCTGGCCCCGGGCCCGGGCCTCGGGCCCCGGGCCCCGCCGCCGCCACCTCCTTCACTGAACTTGTTAAACTTCTACTTAAACTTTCCCGCGCCTGCGCACTGGGCCGGGCTGGCGACGGCCTAACGTGGAGGGGGCGGAGCGCCGGTGCCCACCTAATTTGCATGCGACGTTCCCAGCATGCCGGTGGCCGGAAAGCCCAAAACGGGCACGGGGAGGAGCAATGTCCGGGCTTCGGGTGCCACCTCCTTGGGGTTTGCTGCCTAAATGACGAGAAAGTCGTTTTCATTTCGAGAAATCTGCAGAAAACAAAGCTCCACCGCCCTAAAGCTCAGCTGACGGTAAGGGAGGGTGGGGGTGCAGCTCCGCGTTCGAGCGCTATGGGACCCAAAGCCAGGGGTGCCCCCAGCACCTTGTGCGTCCCGCCCCGTCCCGCTAGGTAGGCAACGCGGAAGAGCTGGGGAGTTGGGGGTGGCCAGGAGTGAGGATCGGGGGAAAGGAGGAGCCTGACATGACTTGGAGGGGGGCTGTGTACCCTGGAGAACGTGAAGCGAGGAGGGGAACCTGAAGCAATGGCAGGTGCAAACAAATAAACAGAGAAATAGTAGCGGGGAGGCAGTGCACTCTAGAAAGTGGGGAGCGCGCCCTGGACGAGGGAGGCTCTCTGGGGGGCTTGTGGATGGACGTCTACGGTGGAAATGGGTGAGGGGATCATATGTGGGGGACTGTGGGAGGGGTCTACACTGGGGTAAGTGCGGGAGGTGGAGGTCCCCAGGAGAGGAGCGTCTGCTTTCAGGCTCTACTTTGGAAGTGGGGGTGCCTGCATTGGGTGGTGGGGAGGGCGGGGTTTGCAGTGGGATAGGGAAGGGTCTCTGCTGGCGGAATTGACGGGGTAGTGGGGTGTGCACAGAAGCTGGGGAGACGAGGGGGCCCTCGCTAAATTGGGGAGTGTCTCTGGAGATTTGGAGGAGGTGAGGTCTGTTTGTTCCCCAAGAAGATACAGGCAAGGGACCTGCGCCATGGCCTGTGAGAGGATGGTCGGGGTGGGCCTGAGAGGCCGCCTGCGCCCGTGACCTGCCCATTGTTAGCAGGCCCGACATGGGATCCCAAAAGCCTCGGATCCTGCCTTGGCTGGTGTCTGTGCTGGACGAGGGGCAGCTGGAGGGCGTGGCGTGGCTGGACCAGAGCCGCAGGCGCTTCCGCATCCCCTGGAAGCACGGTTTGCGGCAGGATGCCCAGCGGGAGGACTTCGGCATCTTCCAGGTGTGTGGCAGCCGAGACTCAGGAAACCTGAGGTGCCGGTGCTGTAGGGAGGGGTGGGCTCTGAGGGATGGAGTTGCAACCGGATGGGGATGGTTGATAGGTGTGGGATAGCCGGAGGGCCCAGGTTCCAGGAATAGAACCAGGAAAGCAGGTTAGACCGCGAGGGAAATGCATCTTGGGAGTTCAGGGCTCACTGGGGATGGGGTCTTGGAACATGAGACCAGACTGAGCTGAAGCTGAGGAGTACTTACCACCAAATTAGAATACTACACCAGTGGGGGTAAACCGAGTTAGAGTGGATGGGGGCGGGGCTATTACAGAGGCTGCCCTGGGGCAGGTGAGTTGCAGAGTTAGACACCTAGTAGGGTCTGGAAGGTTGGCTTAGGAAGTAAAGGATTTTGAAGGTGGAGACAGGGGGACTTAGGGCACAGAGAATCTGAGAATTTGGGGATAGAACCTTGCTAAATTAGAAATATGCCCAGGAGAGGTCGGTGCTAGGATGAAAGGGGGCAAGGTTATGACCCCTGGGGTGGGGTCTGAATCACCCTCTCCTCTATCCTGGTACCATTGGTTCCCCAGGCCTGGGCAGAGGCCAGCGGTGCCTACACTCCTGGGAAAGATAAGCCCGACCTGCCAACCTGGAAGAGGAATTTCAGGTCTGCCCTGAACAGGAAGGAAGTGCTGCGTTTAGCTGAGGACCGGAGCAAGGACCCCCAGGATCCGCACAAGATCTATGAGTTTGTGAACTCAGGTGTGCTGGCAGGGGGGGCGGTTTGTGGAGGAACGGGGTCTTAAGAGTCCCTCGAACCCCTTTTCTGTTCACCACCTCTCTTACCAGCAGTTGGGGACTTTCCTGAGCTGGAGACTTCTCCAGACACCGATGGCAGATTCAATACCTCTGACACCCAGGTACGAGTGTGGCCAACCCTCCTGCCCCCTCAGTGTCTGTCCCATCGCCTCTGCGTCCTTGTGGACCTGTTCAGGCCTCATCCTCCCCACGGACCATCGTCCGCCTCCTCCCTGGCCTCCTCTCCCTCCCGTGACCCAGAGCTGACCCTACCCCTCTCCTGCTCACAGCCCTCCATGGTTCCCCAGCACCCGCAGGAGAAAGCTCCTTTTTCACCAGGCATTCAGGCCCTCACACACCTCCGTTGCTTTCCTCGCTTGCCAGACTCTGGGGAGCTAGAAACTCCCTACCCTTGATCTTGCTCAAGAAACGTCCCCTGGGACATTCTCCCCAGACTTCCCTGCCCAGGTCTTGCCTGCTTGGAGCCAGATCCCTGGGCTGAATTAGCTGCTCTCTCGGCCCTCATGGCCCTCAGCAGACATCAGACACTGTGCTGTCTGTGCCCAGGGCGGTGTCTCCCCTAGATCGGAAACCCCTGGAGAGAGCAAGGCTCAGGACTGTCTCCTCTCTGGGTCCCCGTGTTGTGGACACAAGGCCTGACCCGTGGGAAGTCTTCAGCAAATGCTGGGGAAATGCCTGGACCCTTTTTTCTTTCCAGGAAGACATTCTGGAGGAGTTACTGAATGACATGGCCTTGGGCTCAGTTCCTGATGAGGGGGCCTCCAGCCTGGCTGTGGCCCCTGAATACCCCCCTCAGCTCTCACTGAGCCCCAACTTAGACATTCCTGCTCCCTACCCACACTCAGAGCCCCCTGAAAACCCACTGAAGCAGCTACTGATGCCCCAGGACGGTGAGTGCCCGCTGTGGGCTGGGAGGAACTGGATCTGGGGTGATGGGCCCTTACACGCTCTCAATCTCTCTCTTCACGTTGCCGCTGCTGCTGCTTAGACTGGGAGTTCGAGGTGACCGCCTTCTACCGGGGCCGCCAAGTCTTCCAGCAGACTGTCTTCTGCCCGAGGGGCCTGCGGCTGGTTGGGTCAGAAGGAGAGGACAGGACACTCTCTGGGCAGCCGATAACACTGCCAGATCCTGGGGCGTTCCTGGCAGACAGGGTTGTGAAGGGCTATGTGAGTCGTGTGCTGAGCTCCCTGGGCGGGGGACTCGCTCTGTGGAGGGAAGGGCAACAGCTCTGTGCCCAGAGGCTGGGCCCCTGCCACACATACTGGGCTGTGGGTGAGGAGCTTCTCCCCGACAGCGGCCGTGAGCCTGATGGCGAGGTCCCCAAAGAGACGGAAGGAAGCGTGTTCAACCTGGGGCCATTTGTGCAAGGTGAGTGGGGCCGGCCTTACTCTCCTGTGGAGAAGGGGCCCCAGTGGTTAAGAACCTGGGGTCAGACCTTTCAGGATCCTGCTGCTCTGTTTGCCATTTAGCCTAGATTGCTCTGAGCCTGGCAAGTCTGAGGGCCCTCTCCCTCCCTCTGCCTGCCCAGAGCTGGGAGGAGGCACGGGGCCCCCTGCACAGAAGGTGCTTAGGAACTAGCTGCCATAGCTGTCATCATTACCAACTAAAGGCCCGGTGCACGAAATTCATGCACGGGGGTGGGGGTAGGGAAAGGGGGTCCCTCAGCCCGGCCTGCACCTTCTTCAGTCTGGGACCCTTTGGGGATGTCCAACTGAACTGCCTCTCGCTATCTGGGACCCCTGGCTCCTAACCGATCACCTGTCTATGTGCCTGATCACCCCTAACCACCTTTCCTGCCTGATTGCCCCTAACTGCTCTCCTCTGGCCTGATCCCCCCTAATTGCCTCTGCCTTGCCCCACACCTGGGACCCAGGATTCCCTTCTGCCGGTCATAGGCACCTGGGACCCGGGCTTCCCTCCCTCTGGCCGGCCATAGGCACCCAGAACCTAGGCCAGCCTCTCCCAAGCCAGCCTCTTCTGGGCTGGCGCAGCCAGAGGGGACTGTGGGTGGGTGGCTTCCCCTGGGCCGCAGGCACCTGGGACCTGGATGGTCCCCATTCCTCTCTCCCCAGTGTTGAGTGTCTGAACAGTTCCAGCGCTAGGGCGAGAGGACATGAGGCCATGATGACCATTTGCATATTAGCTCTGTATTATATAGGACTATGGTGGACAGACAGACACAGGAGAGAAAGATCCTGTAGGACTTTGCTAGCCAATATCATACAGTATCCAGCCACATTGCTATTGAGTACTTAGATGCGCTGAGAGCGTCTAAGGAAGTGAGTTTTAAACTATTTGCATTGTAATTAGTTACCATTTAAATAGCCCTGGTGGCTAATGGCTACATAGGGACAGTGTGGCCTTAGGGGGTTAAAGAGCAGTGATGGTCAATAGCTTTGGGAGAGGATTCCCCTCCTGGGCCTGCTTCCCAGTCCTGAATGCTCAGGGGGAGTAGGGAGCAGATCATCCAGCCCTACCCTGATGGGTGGGAGGGAAAAGTAACTTTTATGTTTGCGCTAGAATTGTGGGGACTTGACGCACATCAGCAGCCCCTGGTTTTGATGGCAGGGGTGTGCCAGGCTTTAGGTTAGTGAGGAAGGTAGAATATTATTCAGGTTTTAGGGGGAGGGGCAGGTACAGGTCTTCCCGTCCCTGACTAGGCTCTTGGGCCCCCAGAACTGATTGCCTTCATCGAGGGAAGCAGACGCTCACCACGCTACACCTTCTGGTTCTGCATGGGGGAGCTATGGCCCCAGCACCAGCCGTGGACCAAGAAGCTAGTGATGGTCAAGGTACCTGCTTCGCCTTAGGATCCTGGAGCTGAGGGGGCGGATCTTCCAAAAGAATAGGTTGCTCCCAGGAACTACAATTCCCAGAACCCCCTGGAGAAACTAAAATTTCCAAGTCTACATCACCCTTTTCCCCCTCAGCAGAGAATATTTTCATTGATTTTTAGAGGGAGGGATGGGGGCGGGGAGCGGGGGGACATCAATTGGTTGCCTCCCACACCTGCCCTGACGCGTGGGGATTGAACCTGCAACCTTTCAGTGTATGGGATAATGTTCCTACCAACTGAGCCACACCAGCCAACTAGGGCTGCAACCACCATTCGTTTCCAGAGACTTCTGGGTGTTGGTGGACTATAAGTTCTAGCAGCCTGTGAGGAACTACAGCTCCCAGGAGTCCTTCTGACACAAGCTGCTCAGCCCTAGCTTCCGGGAGCCCCTCTGGCCTCCATGGTTGTGACTATGGGAAAACTACAACTCCCAGCAGTCCTGCGCCCAAGAATTCATCCTGGGTTATGGTGGGACCTGCTGGGAGCTGTAGTCCCAGCCTCACCCCTTACAGTAGACAGTGTTGGGTGCTTCCCTTGACCATGTTTCTCCCCCACCTCCTGTAGGTGGTTCCCACGTGCCTCAGGGCTCTGCTAGAAATGGCGCGGGTAGGGGGCGCCTCCTCGCTGGAGAACACTGTGGACCTGCACATTTCCAACAGCCAGCCTCTCTCTCTCACGTCGGAGCAGTACAAGGCCTATCTGCAGGACCTGGTCGAGGACATGGATTTCTAGGTCCCTGGCCGGGTCTGAACCCTCCACTCGTGGGTGCAGATCCCTCGCCTCCACCAATAAACTACTTCTTGCCACTGTCGCCACTTGTGTGTGGTATTCGGTGTCCCCAGGCCAGCCAGCCCTGACCCAGGCTGGGCATCGCTCCTCCAGACCTGAGTGTATGCGTCTGCAGGCCCCCCACAACTCAGGTGCTCACGCTGTGAGGGTGAGACACTGGAGGGGCAGCCGACACTCACCACGTCCACACCTCTTTCCATGGACCTGGTGAGAAGGTGTGTCATTCCCACTTTACAGACCGAGACTGTGAGACTTAAAGAAGAGTAAGGTCACGAAGTAGGAAACACAAGCTGGGTCAGAATCCAGTCTAAGTTCAAAGCCACTGCTCTCCGAGAGAGGCCAGGGCTGCCCCCGGAACCCCCATGTTGCCTGTGAATAGCCAGGGCCAAGGTCTGGTAAGCAGAGAGCTCCCTGCCTAATGGCCCTGTCTATCGGGGGCCTTGGCCCCCTCCAGCTCCTGCGGGGTGACCTCAGGCAAGTCCTCTGTCTGGCTGGGACGGGCAGTGGTAAAGGAGCTCTGTGCCCCGCCCCGGGAGCCCACGTGCTCTGACGGCCTGGGTACTGCTGCCTTTCCTCACCACGCCTAGGTTCTGGGCACAGGACTGAGTGAGGCCAGCACAGCCCTGACGCACCATGTGGCCCTCACTCCATCCCCCCCGCCTCATGGACTGGTAAAGCACAACCCGGCTCAATGGGGGACGGGCACGTCCAAGGCAGACGAGCAGCACCTGGGTGCCTGGAGCTGGGAAGACTGGCCAGAGGCCTGCCCCCTCTATGCCTCCACCACCACTCTCAGCAGCAGCAGCTTACAGCGTATCGGGAGGGTCCTAAATGCTTCACCTGCCTGGGTCTCAATCCTTCACAGATAAGGAAACGGGCGCAGAGAGGGAAATGTACTAGCCCCAAGCCACAGAGTGTGGTCTCCCTGTTAACCACCCTCAGCCTTGGACCAAGCCTCCTGCATGTGTGTCCCTCCCTGACCCCTTCCCAGATTAGACTCTGAAAAGAAAGGGCTAACATCATGGGGTTCGAAGTTAACATTTCATGAAATCTTTAATGAAACTGGGGGAGGGACATGAACAGAGGGGAGAGGCTATGGGACAGGCTTGGGACCAGGAAGATGGGCACAGGGCTGGGCAGGGGGCTCTCCTCATCCCCACAGCAACCCTCTCCCAGTCATCTCACTGATGGGGGAGGGGAGTGGAGAGGTGGAGCCATAAATACGTCCAGAATTCTGAAGAGGCAGAGGAAGGAAGTGGGATTGGGGGTTTCAGAGAGGGGGTAGGGGCAGGCCCAGGCCAGGGCCACCCTTGTCAGGGGGCCCTGGCTCCTTGGGTGGCCGTGGGGGCCCTGGGGGGTCCCCTGGCTTGCGGCCGTGCTTGCGGAAGTAGCGGTAGCGTTGGACGTAGGCGCGCACCAAGTTGCTCACCTTCACTGGGTTGATCTCCCCACTTTTGCTGTGGCAGATCTGGGGAGCGAGCGGCAGCTGCGATCACTGCCAGCCCCCCAGGTCCTGTCCACCTGGACTGCTGAGCACAGCCTGCGACCAGGACAGCACTCGTGCCCCAATGTCCAGGCCCACGTTCCTACTTAGCCCGATGCCAGCAGAACCAGAACGGGCCCAGATGGGCTTGAGATCTTGTCACCCTCCTCACCTGCCAGACTGACCCGCCATCCCTCAGCGCCCCCTCTGCGCACATCTGTCTGACTCCGCTGTCTCTGCCTCGCGTCCTCCACCCGCCTGCGTGTGTCCCCCCCGGGCCCACCTTGTGGACGGCCTTCCTCAGGATGTCCTTGTACTCCTCCTTGGTGATGTCCTTCTTCTGATAGTACGGCTTGATGGCCAGCTTCACCTCCTCCACCGCCCGCTCCTGTGTGTGTAGCTTCTTCAGGTACTGGCGACAGGGACAGGGGGAAAGGGAACAGCAAGGCCAGGTGAGCTCCTGCGGGACCCGGCCTCCACCCCTGCCTGCCGCTCAGCCTCCTGGACCAGCAGCCACTCTTGGAGGGGCTACCTGTGCACCCCCTGCTGAGGTCACCACAGACCACAGGCCTGGGCGGGCCTCTGAGTGTCTCACAGGCTGCACTCTGGTGGCCACGACCAGGACACACGTGTCCCTGCCCTTGCAAAGTCCACAGTCCAGTGGGGAGACAAGACGTTAGCCATGCAGCATGACTGTTGTCATCAGACGCTATGAGACTTCCCGACACGGGCTTCACAACACTGCCCTGGCTGCTGAGTGGACAGCAGGGCCGAGGGGCACTGGGGGTCCAGGACTGGTTAGGAGCAGAGAGGAGGGGACAGGAGGGGAAGTGCTAGAATCCTGCTCTACCACCCGTGGCCTGGACGAGGGACCAAACCCCTCTATAGCTCACTTGTAAAATGCAGACAGTACTCATGGGGACGGGGAGGCGACACATGGAGGCCACAGCAAGGAACCAATCAAGGGGAGCTGTGGCTGTTCTGAGGTGGGGACAGGACAGGGAGCAGCTGCGAGACCTCAACCTCAAGTGGGATCTTTGCAAAAAACCACGGAGCCAGCCTGCTCGAGGGACAGCAACCCTGGGGAGGCCGCCTTCTCGGGCGAGGGCCGAGGACAGGCGGGACGGTAAACCGAGTTCTGGCAAGGGCAGCAACTCCAGACTTCAGGGGCAGCATCTCGGAAGAGGTGATGCAAGAGGTGTGTGTCTGCTGAAGCCCTGGGCCGCCTGGGCGGCGCCACTGCTGGGAGAGCCACCGGCCAACCTGGAGGTCCTCAGGCCTCCCCAACGCAAAGGGAAGTGGGTTTCTAAAGAGAAGGGGGGCTGTTCCCCCCAGCCATCTCAGATGCGGCAAGGGAAGACAACAGGCAGAGAACCGACCAGAGCAGCCTCGTGGCACAGAGCAAGGGACCCGTTGCTGGTCACAGGGCCGTACTGTCCTTGTCCTGCAGACCATGGCAGCTGGATGCACCAGTGACCTGCAGAGCTGGGCCCTGCCACTGTCCCTCACATGGTGCTTTCTCTGGGGTTTACTCTGCTCTCCCTCTGGCACTGTATATGAAGTGTATTGAGGGGCGGCAACGCCATGATCAGTGATAGGCTGTTGGACCGTAACAAGAAGCACCCTGAACTGACCAAAAAGATAACAGCCTCAGGTCTGGGAGGAGACAGCTGGAAAACCTGTTGGTATTTGTCCAGCATCCGTTCTTCCTTCCTTCATCTAGCAAATGCTTGATTTTTCTTTGTCAACCACGCTTTCCCTTACACAAAAAGATGGGGACGGAGAAAGGGAAGGAAGGAGGGAGGTGTGGAGGGATGGATATGGGCAACCAAGGGGTAGACTGTAGTGGGTATGAGTGTATGTTTCTCTCTCTCTCTCTCTCTCTCTCTCTCTCTCTCTCTCTATATATATATATATATATATACACAAATTTTTTAAAAACCTGCCCAGCACCCATTCATCCATTAGAGTGAGTTCAGATCCTTACAATTTAACAACTTCAGTTTTGTTTTGTTTTTAAACCTACGGCCCCGTCTGCCGGCATCAGCTCTGCCATTCTCCTCGGGCCCTTGCACCTCAGTATCTGATCGTGTCCTCTGCAAAACCGTCACCATCATCCCACCTCTCCCAAGCCCAGCTCACCTTATCTGTGTCCCCTCGTCCCTCGGAGCTGCTACTGCCCTCTCTCTTGTCAGATGCAGCAGCCAGCCCAGTGGGGGTGGGAGGGGTAGAGCCGCAGCCCCCTAGGGGAAGGCTGCCAGGGAGCAGGTAGCTGGAGGGGCCAGGGGGCAGGCCCAGAGAGGTGGGTACAGGAGCTGGTGTCACCCCCAGACTGGAGGGTGGCTTTCGGTGGCTGAGGATCTGTGGAAGAGGTTGGAGGATGAACAAAGGGCAGTGGAGGGAGAGAGGAAACATGTACCCCTATTATTTCCACCCTGATTTCCCAACAGTCCCAAGGGTAACGAGCTCCGCTTCTGGCCAATATCTTGTCCCAAGGCCTGCTGGGAGTTGTAGTTCCTCTCCTGACCCAAGGCAGAGGACAAGAGAAGGGGCTTGGGGACTCTTCCCCTGGAGAGCGCACCTGGTTGGTGGCCTGGATCAGCTCCTGGGCCTTTGCTCGGCTCGCCAGATTGGCTTCTTCCATCTTGAAGAGAAGGGCAGTCACTGCAGGAGGCGGGGAGTTGATGACAGGGAGGTCCGGGGTTGACAGGAGATGAGACAGTGAATCTCACCTCTCCACCTACTACCATCCCCTGAGCCCCCTGGACAGGCCTTAAAGCCACAGGCTCCGAACTAAGAAAAGGGGGTCTCGGCCACTGAAAAACACCCCCTCCACACTCCCAGTGTTCTTGCCGCTCAAGGTGTTTGTGTGTTGGTGGGGTGGGCCAGGGCCAATCACGGACAAGGTGGTGGCAGAAGTGAGATTCTGGCTCCTCAGCCCCCATAGCCAATCCCAGCCTCTCTCACCACGTCTGTGACCTGGCAGACTACTGCCATCCCCTAAGGAGCACTGCTCACCCCATTCTGCTGGTCCCCCCAGCAAGTCTGTATCAGTCCTCGTGCAGGAGGACTCCAGGACACGCCCTCTCCAGCTGTGCTGAGCTGGCCACCTTGCCCGTCTGCTGGGCTCTCTTCCATCACACCCCAACACCTAGAAGCCTCCTGGACAGGCCCTGATGGGCCCTCGCCCACCTACAGCCCCAGGCCAGCTCACTACGTACCCACCCTTTCCAAGGCATCCCACTGCCTCCAAGTCTGTCCCCATGTGGGGTCATCTTTCCTGATCCTTCTGCCCACCCCAGACCGCCCTGGCCCTGGCATGGGGAACACTCACAGGCCAGGACGCCACTGGTAGTGCAGTCCACACCAGCGGGCAGGTTCCAGGGCAGGGGTGGGGGCAGCGTGGGCAGCTGAGAGACACGGGGAGCCGGCCCGTCCTCTGCCCCTGAGTCACCGGCTGTGGATCCTGCGCTAGGGGCCGTGCTTGGGGCGGGGGCGGCCGTGCTGGTGGCCGTGGTGGTGGCAGGCTGTTGCTCCTCTTCTTCCTCCTCCTCCTCCTCCTCTTCCTCCTCCTCCTCCTCCTCCGCCCCACCTCGGACCCCAGGCTCCTCAGTGGCCTCTTCAGGCAAGAAGGAGACCTCAGGTGTCTTACAGCTGCTGTCCACCGTCTGGGAGTCCGGAGTGAGGGCAGGGGCCGGAGGGGCTGCCTTGGGGGGTGGGGTGCTGGGGGCCTTGGCTGCTCGCTCCTCCCCGGACCAGGAAGTCTCCTCAGCGCCCTTGGCCCCTGCAGCCTGGCTACAGCTGTCGGCCTTGGACTTCTTCAGGGTCACAGGGCCCCCGGGGCCGCTGCCCCCGCTGCGGATCTTCTTCCTGGCCTTGGATGGCTTGGTCTTCCCCTTGGTCCCCTTGGCTTTCTTGGCCCCAGCCTTGGCCTTAACCTTGGTCTTTTTGGGCTTGGTGCTGCCGGGAGCTGCTTTGGCCACCTCGGCAGGAGCGCGCTCCTCGGGCTTGAGGAAGGGGGAGCGGCTCTCCCGGTCGCGGCTGAACTTGACTCCAATGGAGCCCAGGCCGGCGGACGCCGCCTCCTTGGCGGGCGTGGTGCTGCTGACGCCCTCCCGGATCAGCACGGCCACCTTGGACTGCAGCTTCACCTTCCGGGAGGAGGAGGACGACGACGACGAGGAGGACCCTGAGCCACTGCTGGCCGGCGGCTTGGGCGGGGGCCCTGAGGAGGGCGCCGACTCCTTGGGGGGCCGGGCCTTCTTGGAGGACCTGTCCCTGTCCCTCTCTCTGTCCCTCTCCCGGTCCCGGTCCCCCACATCCAGCGCCTTCCGCCGTGATCCCTTCTCCCGGGAGGAGGAGGCCGCCCCGGAGCGGCGCCGGTCCTTCTCGCCGCTTCGGCCGCCCCGCTCCTCCGCACTGAGTCCCTCCGAGTCGTACAGCACCTCGCGCTTGGGCGACGAGGCCGGGGCCGGTGACGGGCCGCGGGGGTCGGCCTTGTCCGGCCGGCCCACGGTGATGGTCCGCTTGATGGCGAAGAGATCGTGGTCCGTGAGGTCCTGGATGGAGGGCGGCACTGCGCCCCGGCGGCGGTCGCGCTCCGCGCCCAGCGAAGCGGAGCCCGAGGGCGGCGGGGCCAGCACCGGGCCCTTCTCACTGTCCCCCGACCGCTTCTCACCGCGGGACCGAGACCGCTTCTTCTTCTTCTTGCTGCCGCCTCCCTCCCGGTGCTTGCCTCGGTGCCGCTCGCGCCTCGAGGAAGAGGAGGAAGAGGTGGCTGGGGGCGGAGAGGCCGAGCGCCGCCTCCGACGCCGCTTCTCCCGGGACCTGGAGCGGCGGCTGCCTCCGCGGCGGCGGTCGGGGCTGCGTGAGCGGCGGCGGGCGGAACGGGACCGAGAGCGGTGGCGGGTGGAGGAGGCGTGGGAGCCCGGCTTGCGGTCCCGGGAGCGGTGCTTCTTGGAGTCCCAGGGGGAGGCGGGGGCCGGCGGGGGCGGCGCAGCGGAGGAGGAGGCGGCGGCGGCCTCCTTGGCCTCGCCGCTGCGCTTTCGCTCCCGGCGCGATTTCTTGCGGGCGGGCGGGCCGGCCGGGGTGGCGAGGCCCGGGGAGGGCGAGCGCTGGCGGTAGCGCTCCCGCCGCTGAGTCAGGATCTTGCGGCGGAGGTCCAGGCCGCCCCAGCGAGCATCCGCGGGGGGCTGCGCGGGGGCCGGCTCCCCCAGGTCCACCTGCAGGGCGCCCTCACCATCCGACTCCGCGTGCAGAGACAAGAAGTCGTCTCCCTCCGGGGCTCGGGAGGCGGGCGGCGGGGCTGGCGGCTGGGCCGTGGGGGCGGCTGGAGCGGCGGGCGGAGGGCGGGCGGCGCGGCTGGGCCGGAAGAGGGACAGCGCCATCCTGGTCTCCTCCTCCGGCTGGACGATCTCACCCTCCTCAATCTCCGAGTCGCCGGGTGGCAGCAAGGGCGGCGGTAGGGCAGCTCCGCTGGCTGTCACCACCTCCACGGAGACCTTGCCTTCCCGACAGGCCTCCGCCTCGGCCCCGACAACGAAGACGCGCCGGCGGGTGGCTCCGTCCACCCGGGTGGAGTCCGCCTGGGGTGGCGTGCCAGGGGCTACAGTCGACTGTGGGGGCTGGGGGTCCGGCTGGGGGCTCTCATCACCTGGGAAGTCCTGACTCAGGCTGTTGTCATCATAGATGCCCGCCAGGGTCTCAGAGATGCGGCTGATGCTCTGGGACAGGCCTTCTTCCTCTTCCTCCTCCTCCTCTTCCTCCTCCTCCTCCTCTTCCTCAGGTGAGGGGGTCCCAGCGGAGGAGCTGGGGTTGGAGCCAGTCGGCTCAAAGGGGTCGTACTTCTGCTCTGGTGCAGGCGGCGGGGAATAGGCCTCATCGGTGGGGTGGAAGGGGTCATAGATGTCAAACCGAGGGGCAGGCTGGGCTGGGGGGGCTGGGGGTGGTGGTGGGGGAGGGGGGGAAGGGGAAGATGATGAGGGGGAAGGAGAAGGGGAAGAGGATGCAGAGGAGGGGGCAGGAGGTGGGGCAGGGCCCCCGTCTCCAGTGCCCAAGGTGAGGAGGTGGCGGGCACGGGTGGGTTGAGAATGAGACTGAGGAGAAACTGCAAAGGAACGGGGGAGACAGAGCTGTGGTCAGGTGCAGATCCCGCCTCCCTGTCCCCCCAGGGGGGCGCTGCAGGGGAGCAGCAGCCATCCACTCCCTCTCCCGCACTCAGCACTCCCGCACCCACAGGTACTGCCCCAGTGCTTCGCATGTGTCAGCTCATAGGATGTTCCTAACAACTCTACACCAGATACTGTGAATCGAGGGTCCCAGGAGGAAACTGAGGCACAGGGAGCTGTGGCAGCTTCCCCAGGGACACACAGCAGGGAGGAGTCAGGGTGCAAACTTGGTCAATGTGGACCCCAGCCTGCACGCCCTCCTGAGAGGGACACTGGCCCGCAGCCCAAGACCACCTGGACCACTGAGGGCAGGAATGTTACTGCAGAGGGTGCGGGCTGGGGTGGGAGAGCTGGATTCGAACCTCAGAGCGCCTGCACAGCCAGACTCCGGCCTGCTGAGCCGCTGCCCCTCGTGGGAGGTTCTCCCGTTTTATAGAGAGAATGGCAGCCTGGAAAGATGACCTCCCTCTGCAGAGCCAGGAAGGGGCGGGGCTAGGGAGCCCAGGCCGCCTGAGTCTCCACTCCAGACCCTTCACTGTGCAGTGACCCCACTCCAGGGGCTACATCTGCTCAGGACGTAGAGACAACACCCACCAGTGACGGGTCGACCATGAGACTTTCCTAAGTCGCCTCGTCCACACGCCTGAAACCCTGCCTCCAAGCGCAGGTCTCGGTGCCCGAAGTCCTGCACCAGGACTCAGACACACATCAGAGCCCACAGGCCTCTGGCAGTCACCTGTGACTGCAAGGACCTGCCGCAGCAAGTTCGCCAGCTCGTCACCCGGATGGTGCCAGGGAAGCACAGTGTTGAGGGCAGCTCTGGAGCCACCTCCTGATCTGGATCTCAGGCTCCAGCTCTCCCTCATGACCTGACCGTGGGCAAGTCACTCAACCTCTGTCTGCTTTCTCATCTATACGGCAGGGCTCGTGCATTCATCCAATGCTTTTTCCCATCACCTATTTGTGCCAGGTGCTGATCGGGGTACCAGGAACAGGATGAGGAACAAAACAGACAAAAATCCCTGACTTCGAGGAGCTCACATTCATGGGGAGAGAAATACCAACATGCCAAGCGTAGAGTCTGCCAGCTGTTCAGGGCTCTGGAGGAAAATAAAGCAGGGGCCCTAGCCGGTGTGGCTCAGTGGATAAAGCGTCGACCTGCAGATTGAAGGGTCCTGGGTTCAATTCCCCTCAAGAGCACATGTCCAGGTTTCGGGCTCAATCCCCAGTAGGGGACGAGCAGAAGGTAGCCAATCAATGATTCTCTCTCATCATTGAGGTTTCTATCTCCTGCTCCCTTTCCCTTCCTCCCTGAAACCAATAAAAATAAAAAAAGAATGAAACTGCAATAAGCCAAGTGACAATATCTAAATGTATCCAAAATGACAGATTTAAAAAAAACCTAAAAGAAAATAAAGTCTAGGCAGAGTGTTCTGGGAGCACAGGTATCTACTTCTTTACGTAGCTTTTATATGGGATTGGAAATAAGGGTGAGTTTTCTTTTCTTTTTCCTAAGTTCTTAGTATTTTCCAAATGAAGACCAAAAAAACACTTGGAATAAGGAAATAAAACATAACCTCTGAAAACAACTACTAGGTTCTCTACACATCTATTTTACTTAAGACCCAGGACCCATCATCTGTTTTTGTAAATAAAGTTTTATTGGAACACAGTCCCGCTCATTTGTTTATTTATCCTCCATGGCTTCTACCGTATTTTCCGGCATATAAGATGACTTTTTAACCCAGGAAAATCTTCTCAAAAGTCGTCTTATACGCTGGAAAATATGGTAATTTTAATAGAAATGACATTTCTTTTGTGGGCCCCTAAGAGTGTGTTGGGTCCTAGGCACCATGTCCCTGAGCCTAACAGACAAGTCAAACTGCAGCTGTAAAAAAAGGACAAGGAAACCGTGAACTGGTTCAGAGGCTCAGTGAGCTGCAGTGGCTCCCAGCTGACCTCCTGCTAGACCTTCCTCTTCCTGTCCTCTCTACCCTTCCCCAAACATGCAGGCACATGCAAAAGGGAAGTCTAACCCAGGTCTCTTTGGGGTCCAGGGTCCAGCAGCAGCATCACCAGGGTTAGAAATGCAAATCCCCGAGCCCCACCCGACTGTCAAATCAGAAACCTGAGAGCGGACCCGGCGACCTGTGCGTCAAGAAGTCCTCCTGGTGCCCAGCCAGCGTGGCCCAGTGGCTGAGCACTGATCTGTGAACCAGTCAGGGCACATGCCCAGGCTGCGGGCTCCATCCCCAGTGGGGGGCGTGCAGGAGGCAGCTCATCAATGATTTTCTCTCATCATTGATGTTTCTATCTCTCTCTCCTTCTCCCTTCCTCTCTGAAATCAATAAAAATATATTTTAAAAAAGAAAAGAAATCCCCCTGGTGATTCTGATGCCTTCTCCGGTTTGAGAACCTGTGCTCATCCGTGGTGCTGGGGGCAGACTTTCACGTGGATAGGTGTGCATCACAGACGTCAACAACTTGGGCCTTACACTCGGACACACCTGGGCTTGGGGCTCAGGACCACCACTGAACAAGTGGCTGTGCACCCTGAACAAGTGACCTCCCTCTCTCAGCCTCTTCTCCCTGGAAGGCGGAGATGCTACGAGTGCCCCCTCCTGGGGAGACAAGACCCCATGCAGTTACACGGATGGGAACCGACAGGAGACGCCCAGGGCCTCCCTCGTGCTAACTGCTTCCATGTGGCAGCCATTGCAGCCGTTTCTACTTGAGGTGTGTCTGTAGGCACTGCAGCCTTAATTCCAGTGTTAACAGGGGAAACGAACACTAAGATAAAGATTCTGTCCATGTGACACAATCATCACGACTTCACTGACGCGCAGAAAGCCAAGGCCGGCCACCTGCCAGGCTCTGCCCTGGCCACACATACCCGTTTTGCCCGTCCTCCAGGCCCTGAGACGAGGCAGCAGGCTGGGCACTGGCAGCGGGATCGGATCCCTGTCCCCGATGCGGACCTCAGCCACCAGCTCCAGCATGTCCTCGCTTCTGCACGACAGAAGGAGCGAGAGCCTTAGGGGTGCTCCCAGCTCACACACCAAGGCCTCTCCCACTCCAGCTGCCCAACTACTCACTCGCCAGGCTGCAGGTCCAGGTGGCTGGGAACCCAGGTGTCTGGGGGATCCAGGACGCTCACCAACCCTGCCAGGAAGCTGTCTGCGGCCATGTCCAACACCTGGGGAAGGGAGGAGAGGCTCCGCCCTGACCCCGATCCTGTGAGGACCACAAATCCTATTTCCCCAGCCCCTAACCCAGTGGTTCTCAACCTTCTGGCCCTTTAATTACAGTTCGTCATGTTGTGACCCAACCATAAAATTATTTTCGTTGCTACTTCATAACTGTAATGTTGCTACTGTTATGAATCATCATGCAAATATCTGATATGCAGGATGGTCTTAGGCGACCCCTGTGAAAGGGTCGTTTGACCCCCAAAGGGCCTAACCTCTCAAGAATCCAGACAACTGAGACCCCCAAGAAAACAAATGGATTCAACTAATTCCCTCATCCTGACTGCCCCCAAGGCCTGACCCCTATACTCTCCAACATGACCCCTGACCAGCATCCCAGACCCAGGTGGCTGGGTCCCCAATCCCATCTCAGGGGTCCAGGCCCAGGGCCTGATCTCCCCTGCCCCCTCCTTACTCACAGCAGCCGTGTCAGTTCCTGACTCCTGGGTACGGGACTCTGACCGCGGGCTCCGGCAGCGCCTCCATCGAAGGCCGTGACACCTAGAGCCATCTGGAGAGAGACATGCATGGGGACTGGGGACAGAGGACTAGTCGCAGAGGCTTTGTGGGGCAGAGGAAAGAGAAGCCCGCCCTGCTTCCCGCCCGGGAACCAAGCTCCTGCCTGCTCTCCCTACCTCCATCTACCATTTCCCCAACATCCTTCTGAAGCTGCAACTCTCACCCATTCGGCCTTCCAGCTGCCCTCAGGATGCAGCCCAGACAAGGCCGCTCAGCACTGACGCCACCTGACCCGGTCCCCTCCCAGCCCTGCCCTCCAGCCCCTAAGAAACACAGATCCGTCCTGTGCTATGCGCCTGCTGTTGTCCCTTCGGCCTTCTTCCTCAGCGGACAACTCTAATATGCCACCCCCTCTAGGAAGCCCTCCGGGACAGGTTCCTCCATTAGCTCAGCTGGCCCTCCTGCCTGCTCGGGTACCAGAGGCTACCTCCGTGCCATGACTGTCTCCCTTCCACCAGACTGTGAACCCCTCCAAGGCAGCCTCATCGTTAGCTCCTGTGCCAGCACAAGGGCGGCACCCAGGAGGCCTCAGAGAAGTCCGTGAAGGAAACCGGGATAAAGAATGCCGAGATGGGGCAGGGAGCTTAAGAGGGACTAGAACCCACCGTACCTTTATCATTCGCCAGATCCCCCTGCAGGGAAGTTCCCACAGCCTGCTGAATGGCCCGCTGAAGAAAAGATGGGAGGTGGAGAGGTGGAGAGAAAGGGCGGCGGTCAGGGGACTCGTGCAAATGGTCACGAGCTCTGCTCCTGGGAGACAGGCATTCTGGACACCCTACAACCAGACTCAAACCCTTCAGGGGAGCCGAGAGTCTGGGCGCCCAGCCCCTCCTCCCTCTGGGGCCCCCGAGTTCATTCCAGACTCTCAGCCCCGCCCTCCCGTGGCCGCAGGTGCTTCAGGCCTCACCAGAATGAAGGCAGTAGGAGAAAGCGTGGGGTCTCTGTCTGGCGGGCCGTCGCCCCTATCTTCGCCCGACTCCTCCGTCTTCCCTCGAGACTCATCTTCTTCCTCCATGGTCACCTGGCGGTTGAGGGGGTGAGAGTGTGGAGCGCAGGCCAGCGGGGCCGCGGGTGGTGTGATGTGTGAGTGCACACACAGGGACAAAAGCAGAGAACGGTCACGAGGACCTCAAGGGCCTCCAACGTCCCCACAGTCAGTATCCTGTTCAGCATCCCTCCTCTCCCCCACCTCACCCCAGCCCTTGGGGGTGCGCAGGTCCAGGGCAGACAGGAGAGGGAGTAGAGCCACCCCCTTCCCTCGTCTGGATTTCAGCTGCCTCCTCTGTCAAGGGGAGGCCTTCCCCGTCTCCTGTTTCAGCTCCGCAGATCCCACGGTTTCCGCCTCAACCTGACGTGAGACCTCCTGGCCCACCCTCACGGGATCCAACCCAACGCCAAGAACTTGCTCTGCGGAGCCGTGACGTCAGATCGCGCACTCCACACCATTCCTAAAACGAGGCACGTGCCAGAGCGCCGGATGCGCCTGCAACACCACGCAACTTCCTAAAGCATCATCCATTTTCCTTGATGGTGAGGGACCAAAACTATTTCCGCGTCTAGGACGGAGCGGTGACAGCGTGATCTGCAAAGCCCGTGTGCCGCTTTTGAAGTGAAAACACGAACCTTAGAAGGGCCTGCTGCCCACCAGACACCGCCCCGACCCCCGGGGACATCGCCTCTGGCCTGGATGCCCACTGCATGAAAGCACGGCTGCCGCCTTCCCGATGTCCCAGAAATTCTTAGATTACACAGAAGCTGAGAAGTCATCCTTCAGAGGCGGCTGTCTCAGGGAGGGCTTCAGAAGACAGGGACATTTCAGCTGGAGGCTTCCCTCCAGCTGTCAAACCCGCTTCTCTGCAACAATACCCAGGCTCAGAGTTCCTGGAGAGCTTCGAAGCCCTGGCCCCTCACTCAGGGTGCTTATCTGTATATGGTGCAACCAGCGCGTCTAGTCGGAGAGCAGCGGGGAGAACTGAAAACAGCCACGTCTACCACAGAGTCAGCTCAACCCAGTGCTCAGCACAGAGTAACAACAACGATCACTTTTATTATTAGCCTTTAGGGGCTAGGCGTCCCCCACGCCCCCTTTCTCCACTGCATACCTGCAAAGACCCCTGTCCCAGTCTCTCTCCGACCAGATTTTCAAGCTTCTTAAAAAGTATTCTTATTTATTTCAGAGAGGGAGATAGAGAGAGAGAAAAAAAAAACATCAATGATGAGAGAGAATCATTGATTGGTTGCCTCCTGCACACCCCACACTGGGGATCCAGCCTGCAGCCGGGCATGTGCCCCGATCAGGAATTGAACCATGACCGCCTGGTTCATAGGTCAACGCTCAACCACTGAGCCACGGAAGCCTGGGAAATTTTTCAAGCTTTTGGAAAGCTTCCCCCGCTGCAGCCTCCCAGCTCCCTAAGAGCCTGAGGCTCCTTCCCTAACTCCCCACTGACACCTGCCCTCCTGATAAGGCCCTCAGGACAGTGCCCAGCCCTGGAGCTTCCCTCCAGCACCTCCAGGGGAAGCACAAGTTACAGTGATTCACAGAACAGAAGCTCCATCAAGACCTGCAAGCTACAGACAGACTCAGGGATCCCTAACCCTCTGGATGAAGGCCCCCCTGGCCCATTCAGGCATGCCTCAAGCTCTGAAGACACCCATACCAGTGGCTCCTTAAGTTTTTTTTGTTTTTCTTGTGTTGTTTTTTTTTACTTGAAAAGGCTCTGCAGACATTGCCAGGTCCCTCTAGATCACTGAGTGATCCCCACTGACAGCGGTATAAGTGCTTCCCAAACACCTGGTCACAGCAAGTAAATCCGTAGAACTCGGTACGAAACCCTTCACATTGCAAGTACTAAGTGGAAAGATCAACGGGACGTGGGAATCTAGTTAAATAGATATGTCAGTAGGCATTGGGGGATCTCAGTGAAAAATGCATTTCTTACTGTAGATCAAGGTCACAAGAGTTTGAAAAGGCTGCACCGGATGGCTGGGGGGTCCTACAGCCGTCTCCAGGTCCATGTGGACTAATGCGCACACCAGAGCCCCAAGGCGATGCAGACTTTGCAGACATTTTTTTTTTTTTCCCATTTGAATTACTTTCCAAAGTGCAAGTACATTTGAGTTCCGCATATTTCCCGATCCTCTCCTCTGTCTTATTCTCCATCTGATTATCTGGCCCGAAAGGCATTTGAATTTGCTCAGGGCATAGAGGCTGCAACACTCAAAGGCCCCGAGCGGGTTGCAGGTCCTCCTGACTGCCCCCTGCCTCCTGTCACTCAGATGAGACGCTCCCCAGGCACGCGGGAGACCCATCCAGGCCTCTGCGCACATCTCGGGGTTTGCCTCCCTCCCCTGGGGGGGCCACATCCCACCCCTCAATGACTTCCTAACCCACGATCAGTTCCTTCAGGCCCGCTACACGGCCCCAGACCCGGGTATAGGTGAGTGGCATCCTCGGCTCAGCCCCTGTAGACACTTCGCAGCCCCAAACGGACATACCCCCGAGCTACAGATGGCTCTGCAGATACTCCTCGGCTCTTGCAAACCTCCCTCACCTCTGGGACTTATCTCAAGATCTCAAGATGGCCCCAGAGCCCTCCGAACAGACCCTAGCCCTCCGGTCAGCCCGGAAAGACGATCCACAGTGCCTACAGAAAAGACCCACGGTGGAGGGCAGGCGCCAGTCTCGGCCCAGGCCCTGTGGACGTCCCCAGTTCTCACGGGGACGCCCCGCGGATGCCCTCGGCACCCACAGACGCGCCCCGGGGCCTTGCGAAGGTCCCCCCCGTTCGGCGCCAGGCTCCGCCTCTGCTGCCCGGCCGGAGGCCGCCCCGCCAAGTCCTCCAGGCCCCGCGGCGTGTGGGGAGGACCGCAGGACTACCAGCGACCCGACTCCGCCCCGCCCACCCCCATAGGCCCGAGCCCCGCGGCCCGGACCACCGCCGCCATCTTACCCCGCCGCTCGGGCTGCGGCTCCGGCCCCGGCGCGGGGCGGGGCGGGGCGGGCTGGGGAGGTTCGCGAGCAGAAG
Source organism: Murina feae (assembly GCA_004026665.1). Lineage (NCBI taxonomy): Eukaryota > Metazoa > Chordata > Mammalia > Chiroptera > Vespertilionidae > Murina > Murina feae. The sequence goes on from PVJC01002932.1 coordinate 70,634, forward strand.
GAGGAGGGGGGCGGAGTTAAAACGCCGCCGAGCTTGCCGGGACTTCAAGTACCGTGCACGGGGCCGTGAAGGCTGGCGGGAAGGCTCCGGACTCAGTTTCCCAACAGCCAACGGGGCACCTGGGCAGGGGTGCGCGCGACGCACGCCGGGAGGCGTAGTCCGCGCGTCGCCTCCGTCACGCGGGGACAGCATGGAGGTGAGAGGTGAAGTAGGCGGGGTCGCGGTAGCCCGCGATGTAGCCCCACAATGCCCTGCGCGCGCGGAAAGAGCTGAGGAGCAGGAAGTGACCTAAGGAGCATGGAGGCCGACAGACGCAAGGGAATTGTAGTTCGGAGTGTGCGGTAGGGGGGGGAAAAAAAAAAAAAAAGTTGGATTGACTGCAAATTGCCCCGCCCACATTGTGGGGAGCCCAGAATCTCGATCCCCCTGGTTCTCTCTAAATTTAGAACCAAGAAGGCCGGCCCCATAGCCTCCTTATTTAGGATAGTAAAGTCCAAATTCCTATTCCTCTCACTCGGCGGACGATTTCGGGTTCCCATTCCCCTCCTCCCTGCGACTGAGGAGTCCGAGCCTTCCCTCTTCCTTAGATCCAGGAGTCGGGCCCTCAGACCATTCCTGGTGTCAAGCTCGCACCTTACAGGAACACGGGTTCTGGTTCCCCCCCTCAATTCCCTCGGGATCAAGAATTCCGGATCCCCAGCCCCTCCAACTCCTGGACCCAAGTCTGGGCCCTCAGCTGCCTCCTTTACGGGCCATGGACAGTCTTAAAAATAAAGACCCCCAGATCCTTCCTCTTCGGGATACAGGAATGAGACCTCGAGCCCCATTCTCTCCTAGGGACCCAGGAGTCTGGGCCGCCAGCTTCCTCCTCCTTCAAAGACCCAGACATCCTGGCTACAGGCCCTTCATGACCCAGGCGTCCTGGCCGGGGCGAGCTGGCTCATGGACTAGGAATGCAGTGATCTCACGGCCCCTCCCTGTCCCGTTACTGGGCTGTCCTCCTCCAGGGCCCCAGCTCCGCTCCCAGTCTGTCTTCCGCTGGGTTGGGACAGCGGGAACCGGAAGCCTGGGTCCCTCAGCGGGCGGAGACTACGACATCCAGCCCGGACGCCCGGGTCGGGGAGTCTGGCTCGGATCCCAGGACGGGGGTGGAGCTTCCCCTCAGGACCTGCTCCTGCCTCGGAGCGCGCCTATATACGGCCGCGCGGGAGCCGGATTCCTTATTTGCATAGCCCCGCCCAGAACGAGCTTTCCTACCCGTGTGCCCAAAGAATGGGAGTTTGTATTAGCATAGCCCCGCCCCCAGACGGCCCTCCAGCCCGAGCGCGTGGCGCCGCTCCCTGCGAGCACAGGTCTTTCTCTAATTAGCATATCCCCGCCCCTCTAGGAATTCCCCTCCACGGGGACCGTCGTTCCCCGACCCCTATTAGCATAGCTCCTCCTTTTACCTACCCTTACCGCCCCCTTTGGCGTACCGAGACTGAGTCATTTTCGCTCGAGCTCATGACTATGCAGTAGGCTTATTAGCATGCCCCGCCCCTAGGCCCCGCCCGGTTCCCCCCAGGCTGTAGCGGCGGCAGCAGCGGCGGACGCGACATGAGCAGCGGGGTGGCGTCCGCGACGGGGCGGGGGCGGCCCCGGGGCGGGGGGCCGGGGCCCGGGGACCCCCCACCCAGCGAGACACACAAGCTGGTGGTCGTGGGCGGCGGCGGCGTGGGCAAGAGTGCGCTGACCATCCAGTTCATCCAGGTAGTGGGACCTCACTCGGAGGGTGGTGCCCCCGGGACCTAGAACATAGTCCTTGCGGGGGGAATCCCTGAGACCCTGATTTCCTCTTGATCCATCACTGAGACCCTCTTATGAGGCCCTCTAATCTTAAAAATCCCCCTGAGAATGTGACCCTGAGCCCCCCCAGGACTTCCACCCTCTTTCCTAAAGGACCTTCCTTCTATACTCACGTCCTCCCCCAGGGCCCAGGACTCCCCCTTTCGCTGTTGACCTGACCCTGAGCACCTCCTGGAAGCACGTTAAATCCATAAGTCGCCCCATCCAGATCCTGAGTCCTTTCCTGTGCCCCCACCCTGATAGATGCCACTTCCTCTCACCTTGAGCCCCATCTCCCCCAAATCCCAGACCTCAGTTTCCCCTCTGAGAGCCAGAGCTTAACTGGGAGAACATTGGTGCCCAACGCCCTGGAGATGCCCCCAATCTGGCACCTCCCCCAGAATCTACAAATTATGCCCAAACTTTGCCCCTGAGTCCCATCTGGGACCACCCAGTTCTAAGAGAAATGCCCTCAGACCCAAGAGAGTTCTAAAAGGTCCTGTGCCCCTTGGCCGTCCCAGAGAACGCCAAGACCCCAAATCCTGGGGCTCCCCCATCCCACAAGACCCAGACCTCCACCTTCCCCCTAAGGAAAACCAACCACTCCTCTTGAATTTTCCCCTCAGTCTCCCTGAGTCTCAGAAACCCTGGCTACCACTCCCCCCAATAATCTCCATGGAAGAATCCCCAGATTCTTGACACCCCCAGAAACAGCTGCTCCTGAGGAGTGTCTCTGACCCCATAAATGCATGTCAGGGTCTCGAAGACTCTACACACGCACTTCTATTCTTGTACAAACTCCCAAATGTGCCCAGATTACCTTCCGGCTTTCTCTCTCCTAGTTCTCACCCCCCGAGCTTCCTTCTTGTGAGGTGCGCTGAAGACACCCTCCTAATCCCCGCAGGGCCTGGTCCCCACCCTCTCCTTCCAGGACAGACTCTCACCAAGCACCCCACCCCCCAGCAGACAGGCTGCAGGCCTAAGACCCCCAGCTGCCAGATCACCCCTTCTCTGCCGAAACTCCACCCCATTCCCAAGGGAAGCCTCCCTCCCGCCTCAGAGAAACCCTATAAAGGTGTCTGCTCCTGAGAAGATACTGCAGAGGCCCTGGGGCCCCAGACCCCTCAAGAGACCCCCCGTCCCCCAGGGCCTGCAGGGGAACCCTTGCCGGTGTAGAGAAAAGCCCCCCCCAGCCCTGGGCCCCTTGTCCCCTGGGCAGACCCGAAGCTGCTCCAGAGCCGGCTGGAGACAGGCGGGACCCAGGCAGGAAGGGAGGGGCCCAGCCTGCAGGAGGGGCAGTTTCTCCAAAGTTGGATTGGAACCCGGACCTTCCCCTGGGAGGAGACACTGAAAGCTGCGGGGGGAGGAGGAGGAGGAGGAGGAGGAGGAGGGAATAGAGAAGGGACAGACACAGACAGGCAGAACAACACGGCTCCCAAGAACTGAGCACCTTCTCGGTCCAGGCAGGGTGGGAAATGCCTAGGCGTTGCATCGATTTCCCCTGAGTCTCACCAACACTGGATCCCATGTGGGGCTATTTTTACCCTCATTTTCTAAATGAGGAAACAGGCTCAGAGAGGGGAAGTGATCTGTTCAGCGCCACACAGCCAGGAGGTCAGCACCACGTAGGAGATGTACTCCACACCAGAAAGAGAGAGAAGTGCAGGGAGCCTCAGAGGCGGGGGCCTGGGGGCGGCGGAGGGAGGGGCGGAAAGCCAGAAAGGGGAAGACACAGCCAAGGGGACGGGGGGACACAGAGATGCACTGAGTGGGGAACAGAGGTGCAGAGAGTGGGGACCCAGAAGGCGGGCCCCAGGACCAGAGCTGTGTCATTCCAGCTGGGGCAGTGGGGTAACAGCGTCCTCCCTCTCCCCACCCCACCAGTCCTACTTCGTCTCTGACTACGACCCCACCATCGAAGACTCCTACACGAAGATCTGCACGGTGGATGGCGTCCCGGCCCGACTGGACAGTGAGGGCGGCCGAGAGCGGATAGAGAGGGTGGGGGGCGGACGAGGGCCCGGGCCAAGGGTGCCTGGGGATGGCTGGGGGAGCCTGGTCCACACGGCGGCCCTCTCCCCGTCTCGTCTCTGCAGTCCTGGACACCGCGGGCCAGGAGGAGTTCGGCGCCATGCGGGAGCAGTACATGCGCGCCGGGCACGGGTTCCTGCTGGTGTTTGCCATCAACGACCGGCAGAGGTGAGGGGAGCAGGGAGGCGGCAGGCAGAGCAGGGGACGCGGGGGCCGAGCAGCCAGGCCTCATGCCTCTGGGTTTCCCTCTGCAGTTTCAACGAGGTGAGCAAGCTCTTCAC
>PVJC01002933.1:0-74606 GCA_004026665.1 Murina feae
CCTCAGTGGAGACAGAGGCTCAGCTGTTGGGACGCCCCTCACCATCAGTGGGTCCCAGGCTTTCTGTGTTGCCACAGACTATTTGATGCAGGGCCGTTGGGCTGTCCCTCTCCCTTGTCCATGTGCCTGCAACGGCTCTCCAGTTTTCCTTACTCTTTAAGATCCACCCTCAGCAAGCCATCTCTCATTGTGAGGTGCCCTGATTATGAGTAGGCAGACCTAGTTTTGTTGGAGGAGAGTCAGGCCCTGAGCTGAGAAGGCCTTCCCACTCCCTGGGCCCAGAAGGCTGCTGCCACAGATGGTCTTCCAGGAGCCAGGAAGCGCTAGAGGACAGCAGAGCAGGGTTCCTCCAACCAGAATGACTGCCAGCATTCAAATTTCAGCTCTATAACTCCTTGTGGGTGGTGACTATAAGCAATACTCCATGTCCTATTGCTTCAGCATCCTTACCCACAGGAAAGATGACAGAGTGCCTCCTCATCATGGTGTCCTGTGGATAACAGTGAAAACATAGAAAATAGAGAAATATGCAAGTCTAGGAGACACACATAGATACCACTTAGCACTGGGTTTGCATTTGTCCATCTCTCAATTAGCATTAGCCCATTTCATTATGTATCCCTTAGATAAGAATTTGAAGTTTGTGATGAGGCATACGTTTTATTGTATTTTATTTGTTTAATTAAAATTAATTTTAATCACTCAAGGAATTCATGACTGCATTATCCTTGTAAAGAGTTAAAACATTACAGTGAAAACTATATTCCATTTTGACTGTCCCCATTGCCAGCTCCTCCCCAGAATTTATGGGTTTTCAGTTTGGTACACAGCCTTCTAGGATTTTTAAAAAGATATTTATGTACATATATGTACTTATAGAAAATAGTAGAGCATATGTAAGTCTCTATCTAATATGATATACATGGTTTCATACCTATATATCCTTTCCACTCAGCATGTGCCTTAGAGATTATTTCAGAATATAGAAGAATACCATATTCATTTTAGCAACTCTGCGATTTCATATTGCGGGTATATCACATTTAATTTAGTCATTGTTTAAAATTTCCTCTAACTACGGACAGTGCTATAATAAACATCCTTGTAGATGTCTTAATATATGTATACATCTTAAAATTTTCTCAAAGTTTGTCATTTCTCTCTCCAAAATGGTTGTGCACACTTATACTCCAATCAATTGTGTACAAAGCATATGCTTTGTACCACTTCCTCATCCTTTTATATTGCCAAACTTTAATTTTGCCAAACTAAGCACTATAAAAGGAATCAGAATTTTATTGATGTTTTAATTACAGTTTTCCTTATTTCTGATGAAGTCAAGCCATATTTTCTCTTTTGTGGATTTACCTGTTGTGTTCACTGCTTATGTTTTATTGAGTTCTTTTTTTTTTGTTGTTCCTTAATTATTTTTGAAGATATTTTAAAACAAATTTTGGGATAATTCTTTCTGTTACACATGATGACAATGGTTTCTCTCTTCCATTGTTTTCTTGTTGTTGTTCTATGCATGTGCTTAATTTTTATTTAGTCCGTTTATATCACTGTTCTTTAATGACTTGCTTTTGTATCCTATTTATAAGTAGACTGTCCTTACCCTCAACATCATAGACACATTTTCCAATATTTTCTCCTATTTTTAAAAAGTATCAAGTCTTTCATCCATCTGTGCTTTATTTGGTAAGTGATGTAAAGGAAGATCTAATTATATACACGAGGCATTGAGCTGAGAACTTTGCATGCATGAACCCAGTCATTTAAGCTCATTGAAAAGTTAGGTTTTCTAACACCCAACTTGCAGGTAAGGAAACATGCAGTGATTTGCCCAAGGTCCCAAAGGCCCACGCAGAGCTGCCATCTGAAATGACATCTATCTGTGGATTGCACGGGCCTCTGCTTGTCCAGATGCCTCTCCCAGGGCTCCCTGCAGGCCGAGCACTGGCTGGTCATGCTAAGAAGAGGAATGTGGATCAGGAAGGAAAGAGTCTTTCTCCTGTAGTAACATAAATTACTGAGCATCCCAAAGGCCAGGAAGATAAACACTGAAAGGGCAGTGGAACAGGACAAAGAATCCCACAGTCACGGCAGCTCTGCTGTGTGAACCAGCTCTGGGCAGCACTGCTCCATAGGATACGGGATGGATGTCCAGCCCAGATAGCCCTGCCCCTCATTTGTGGCCACCTCTCTCTTTGCAGCAGGAAAGGTCCAGGAAGCTGAAGTACAAGCCTTCCTTTGATATCCTATTCTACTGTGCCACTGATGTATGGTGCCGAGTACGGTGAGGGGGTCACGAGAGGGGCAAGGGAAAGAGGAGAGGCAAAGCTCTTTCTGGTTTTACCCTGCAAATCTCACAGCCCTCATCCACTCACCTGCTCGGGCTGGAAGCCTGGCTCAATGGCTCCATCTCTCCCCAAAGAGCTGTGAACCACACACTTAGTAATGCAGAGAGATGGCTCCAGGCACCCTTAGCATTTATTATAAATCACTGAGACAGGAAAGATACAAGTCTACACCTGCAGAGTCACCGAAGCAGCAACTATGGGCATATCTTACCTAAAAACGATTTTCCTGATTTCTCCACAGCATGTGGACTTCTGGGGCCAAGCCCAGAAGAGCTGTTCCCTGGAGCAGTATTTGCAAGTCCTGGGAGAGTTTTCTTGACATGATCCTTATATCAAGACATTCTTAAATGCAGGCATTTTCCAGCCTCCCTTGAAACGGTCTCTGCTTGTAAGCACCCCTCCATGCCACCCCCCGCCATGTCCTATGGTGTTTTTACAGGCCTGCATTATAATACATTTTATCTCCTACTGACTAATAGATTTTAAGTTCTTTAGGGGAAGTAGTGGTCTTTCTGGGAGATCAATAGAGTATTTAATTTCTTTTTTTAAAAGTACAAGAGAAAAACCCCAATCTTATTTTAGTAGGAAAAAGAAGCTGGTTGCCAAATCAGCTGTTTTCTTTTCTTTTCCCAGAACACAGTGCAATCACCTCCCCTAAACCTTTGTTCACATGGTTCTCTCACCATACTGCCCTCTCTTCCATATCTGAGGGGTTATTTGGACTCTCAGTTGTGTTGTTCAAGCTGCCCTTGATATGTTTGTTTTAACCATGTAGTACATGCTGTAAAATAGGAGGGGAGGGGAGAACAGGCCCTCCATATGTGGTTTGCCCCTTGCTTTCCCCCCCTGGAGCTTACTGTGTGTCCCAGCTGCAGGGGAGGCTGTGCAGAGCCAGGCAGTACTACCCTTGGCTATTCAAATCTGATCCCATCATCATTAGGCAGGGATGCCCTCCAGATGGCCCCACAAACGCACAGATGCTGCTGTAAAGGAGTGGGGAGGGCTCCTTAAGCCCAGCCTGTTAGTGAATCAGCCAGAATCAGCTTACCAGACTAACTAGTGCATCCAATAGGATCTGTCACTTCTTGGTGAGCAGTTTCCTACTCAGATACCTCTATTTCCCTTTCTTGAACCCAAAATGACATGGTAGAGCTTGTCCCCAATTAATGTGGATTTAGCAGCCATCTCTATTGATGGAGCATATCTATGGATGGGAGAGAAAGCAATATTCCCTTTATTGAAACTCAGTGAATTAAGAAAAGATTATAATAAGAGACTCCCACCTGCCTCAATGAAACTCTCTTCTTAGATAAATGTTGGGCTCATTGATTATTGTATTATATATGCTGGTCCCTTGAGGTCATAGAGTAAGGTCACACTCTGGATGCCTCTTGTAGGGCACAATAGTTTCTAGAGTTGACTGCAGAGAAGAGAATTCTCTGTAGGAAATGGGACTTCAGTGGAATACAGTGGGTTAGGCCCCCCTAGCCAGTGGTATGCAAAGCCTCAAGTGTGACTAGGAGTTTGGATTTTTGTCTGTCTGAGGTGGGGAGAGCACCTCTGAACACTATGGGCTAGTTTCACTTAGAAGAAACCACTTAGCACACAGCATTTGGGTCACCAAAGTATGCCACAAAGGGGAGTCTACCTGCACAGCTATGACTCCCTCAGTTGCCTCTGGTTTGGACTGAGCCCCATGCTGAGGAAGGATCTGTGGTGGTCCAGGGTAAAAGGCCACTGTCCTCAGATTTCAGAAATGGCCCTGTGAAAGGGCCTCTGGGAAGTCAATTTTAGTTATAATTTAAGTATGGCTAAGTGGAACCTTCAGAGTACATGATGAGTCAAGTGTACCTCCTTCTGAGGGCTCAGAGGAGAAAGCATGAACTCTGTGCCTTCTCTAGGGTTCCATCCTCTGAGTGGGGGAAACAACCTCAAATACCCAGCACTCTCAGGGCTGCGGGATGTGGTTGCTCAGACTCAGGAGCAGTGCTGTGCTGGAAGGGCATAGGAAGCTCAGGATCATTATCCCATTCATGAGGGCTCCTCCTCAGGACCTAATGACCTCCCAGAGGCCCCGCCTCCAAATACTAGCACACTGGGATTTCGGTTCAATATGTGAATTTTGGGGTGACACAGTCAGTCAATGGCAATGATGGAATGAGTCAGAGAAGAAGCAATGATCACTAATTTCATTAGTTTCTAATTTTATAGCAAGATTCTGTATCCCATAACACATTCTCTTGCTGGCAACAAGAGCTTTATATCTAAGAACTGGAGACCTTCTGAAGGGTTTCCTCTTCAGGGTCCCTTCCCTGAAGATCCACATGCCTACAATGTGGAGAAAGTCAATCTTCAAATGGGATGCTGGAATAGATGACTCAAATATCCTCATCTCAGTCAACCCAGAGAATTCAGCTTTAAAAAGCACAGATATCCAGCATTGGGGGCAATCTTAACTATGTGCAGTAGTCCCATTTTAGGAGAAGCATGATTTCTTTTCGCTATAAACTTCCATTGTGATTTTAGAGACATTTTATGAAAGTATTACATTCCAAGCATTTTGAGAAGAAAATATAGTGTAAGTTTTTCTCTGTATATTCTCACCTACAGTATGGTGCTTGACACATAATAAGTGCTCAGTACATGATTTTGGGGTGAGACATTTTATATTCAATGCTGTTTAATCTATAGTAACTTCGGTGAGTGGGGCTGTGGTTGGGACTTGGAAAGAAGTAGGAATTGGAATTGGACTGACCCATTTGTATGGGGCAGATAGTGGGGGGAGCTCAGTCCATTAGAGAGACAACTTGATATTCAATGGGCCTGGGTGATCAGCAATGGGATAGTCAGTGTGCAAGCAGCCTACAGTGGTGAGCTTCCTAAGAGGAAGCAAACAGTCCAAGAGTGTTTTTGTGTGCCAGGCAGATTTTTAGCAATCTATGTGCTAACTCTTTTCTCCTGCATAGCCCATCTGTGAGACAGGTACTATTGCTCTCTTTTTTTTTTTTTCAGACGAGGAAGTAGAGTCAGAGTGAGGCAGTGCCATTCTCAGGTCACCCATCTGGTAAATGGTACTAGCACTCCATCCCAGGCTAGCTCATTGGATTGCATGCTCTTTACAACTTCCCTCCACTGTTTCTCTGTGGTGGGGCCCTGAGGGTAGGCAGCTTAAAGCTGATGAACCCAGCAGTCAGCCAATTTAGGCAAAGTCAGCAAGCAAGCATGGGGTTAGCCAAGAACAGGGATGTCCCTGTGGGTGGTAGCTAGGGTCTAGAGCATATCCTGTAGTGGCATGACATTGGGTGGATGATTAGGATGGATTCAGGAACAAGGCAAGAAGTCATTGATCAGAATGAAGTAAAGTTCCCTGGACTGGTCCACTGGCTAAAGTTAACAGAGCCGAGTCCCAGGCTATTGTGAAGAACCTCCAGTTTTTTATTTTGTTTGTTTGTTTTTTGTTTTGTTTTTGTCTTGCCAAGTACAAAGGCAAGGCCAAATATCAGTCTTAGCATGTTTTCTTAAAGTGGTATCATGTACCTGAATAAAGGAATGAGAGAAAGCAGAAACCATCCAGCCTTATGTAACTCATAGACTTGCTAGGTTTCCTTATGGTAGATACTTTTCTTTAGGCCCATTCTGTTTCTTTCAGGCCATACAATTGGAGCCAGTGTTTATTTCCAAGATTGTGTTATATGATGGGAAAAAGTTCTCTGGAGAAAAATTCAGGGGCTCATTAAACAGTGGGTAGAAGAGAAGAAGAGAATGAAGGAGGGAAGTAAAGAGAGAATTATAGCAGGAAGATGTTTTCTTTCTCCTTTGGCAAAATAATTGCAGCTTTTGTTTGGAACATTTTTATTTTCTACACTTTATTCCTGTTTATGTAAAACTAGTGGCCTGGTGCACAAAAATTTGTGCACTCGGCGGGGGGGGGGTCTGTCAGCCCAGCCTGTGCCCTCTCGCAGTCTGGGACCCCTTGGAGGATGTCCATCACTAGAGTGCCTGGCCAGCCTGGGTGAGGGGCTGAGGGCTGTTTTCAGGCTGGCCAAGCCCCCCAGTGGAGACCCTCACCCATGGGGGTGTGGCCAGCCTGGGTGAGGGGCTGAGGGCTGTTTTCAGGCTGCCCACAGTCCCTTCAGGGTTTGGGTCTCTACTGGGGTACCTGGGCAGCCTGGGTGAGGGACTGAGGGCCATTTTCAGGCTGCTCACAGCTCCCATTGACCCAAGGTCCCAGCGAGGCTGGCTGGAATCAGGTTTCTGGGGTTTATTTATTTTCTATAATTGAAACTTTGTTACCTTGAGTGGAGGCCTAGGCAGGTTATGAAGCCTCCTGTTTGCTTCAGCTCCATGGCTTCTATAATTGTTTCCGTGAGCAGAGGCTCAGCCAGCCTAGGCAGGCAGTTGCAACGGAAGTCTCCTGTTTGCTCTAGCTCCTTGGCTGCCGGCCTCCATCTTGGCTGGGTTAATTTGCATACAGCCTCTGTGATTGGCTGGGGGCGTGGCTTGGCTGGTGGGAGTGGCTTAGGTGTCTTGGAGTGACAGTCAACTTGCATATTACTTTTTTATTAGATTAGATGATGGGTTAGGAGAATGCATTTTTAAGAGAAACTCTCCCTATTGACTATGGCTGTGGCCACCCGACTTTCAGATCATTGAGGGAATTGGTTAGAAACCAAAATTTACTTACAGTGGATGGTTGACCAGAAGTCCCTTCTATCTTCCCCTTTTGCATTTAAAACATTTGTACTTGCAGTTTTTATTTGGACAAATCAATTGGTTTCCCTTTGAGTATAATTGGAGAAGCTTAAGAATGCCTCTCCAAGGTTGTTCAGTGCAAACCCTGAAACTTTCCCTATTTATTTATTGGGAGAATTTTTGTGAAATAAGGAAGGCCATGCTGGCCAATACTTTTGAATAGGCAGCTTGTGTAGACAGCAGACTTTCTATAAATCTCTGTTTTTCTTTTAAGTGGCCAAATGCTGCAAGTCCCTCCTAACAACCATTAATCGACCAGCTCATAGGACACAACTTCAAATTAACCCTAAAGTATAGCAACCTTGTTCTCTCATTTCATTGGCATTGACATTGTAACAGAGGCCTTGACTAATACAACAAGGATGTCCTGGATAGTTGAATTTTAGGCAATGGCCACAGGCTGGTAGGGTGGATTCTTTGGGGGCAAGCTGGCTTTCCTTAAACTCTCTGAATAGCCCCACTGCTCCACATAAGAAAAGAGCTTCCTTTATAAATGTTTTCTTACCTATATCTACGATTTCACTAAGAATGGGCCCAAGGGGCTAGCTGATTTAGAAAAACTTTGTTGAACTGTGTCTTCACTGCTAGACTGGACAGGAAGGGTGGGACAATGCCAGGGAACAATTCTGCAGCATAGTTCTCAGAGATGTTTACAGGGATGGATGTTTCCTCAGTTCTGTTCTGAGGTATCTGTATTTGAGCCAGGATGGAGAGGAAACTTTTGAGAGTTCTTATGAACTCTTATTCTTGGAGGAAAGAACCACGAAGAGAAACTGAGACAAGACAAAAGTATTTGGGTTGAAATTTATTTTCTCATAGTTCTGGAGGCTGGAAATCTGAGATCAAGGTTCGGCAGGGTTGGTTTCTCTTGTGGCCTCTCTCCTTGGCTTGGAGATGGCCATCTTTTTCCTGTGTCTTCCCATTGTCTTCCTTTGTACACATCTATATCCTAATCTTGTCTTCTATAAGGACACCAGTCATATGCAGTGGTTCTCAACCTTCCTAATTCCATGACCCTTTAATATAGTTCCTCATGTTGTGGTGACCCCCAACCATAAAATCATTTTCATTGCTACTTCATAACTGTAATGTTGCTAGTGTTATGAATCATAATGTAAATATCTGATGTGCAGGATGGTCTTAGGTGACCCCTGTGAAAGTGTCGTTCGACCCCCAAAGGGGTCAGGACCCACAGGTTGAGAACCACTAGGTTAGGGTCTACCTTAATAACCTCATTTTAACTTAATCACCTCCATAAAGACCCTGTCTCCAAATACTGTCATATTCTGAGGTACTGGGGGTTAGACTTCAACATATGATTATTTTGGGGGGAGGGATAAAATTCAGCTCGTGAAAGGGGTGAATTTGGAGGGGCTTCTGCTACTACAAGTCACTTTAGTTTTCCTATACATAGAGGGGACCAGGTCCTGATTACAGAGCATTGGTATTAGAAATCTAATACTTATACAGTAGATATCAATCGAGAAGGGGCCCGAAGGAGCATATTTAACTTATCAGTCTTCCAACTTAACAGCCCATTAAAATCACCAGGAAGTTTTATTTTATTGTTATTTTTATATTGTTTTGTTAATCCTCACCCAAGGATATTTTTGCATTGATTTTTTAGAGAGAGTAGAAGGGGGCGCAGGAGAGACACAGAGAGAAACATTGATGTGTAAGAGACACATAAATTGGTTGCTTCTCTTGCATGTGCCCTAACCAGAATCATGGATCAAGCCTATAACCAAGGTATGTGCCTTTGACAGGAATCAAACCTAGGACTCTTCAGTCTGCAGGCTGATGCTCTATCTATTGAGAAAACTGGCTAGGGCCACCAGGAAGTTTTTAAAAACGGATGCCTGAGAACCCATCTTTTGAGATCCCGATTCAATTGATATGAGGTGGAAATCAGAGTTTAGTAATATTTAAAAATTTCTCATGAGATTTTAATGTACAAAAGTAGTTATAATCACCGATACAACCCACATCCTGATTTTAAAGAGATAAACAAGTAATACCTGAGAGTTCTGTGATTTATCCAAATAAGAAAACATGCATGGGTGATACACAGGGCTCCTGATTCAGATCCTATGACTCTTATGCTAGTGCATTTCTTTCTATTTATTTTCTTGTTATTGATAATTTACTAAGGTTTCTGTGGCAGATGTCAAATGTCCCCTTTCCACCACTGGAAAACACCTTCCCCCAGCTGCTGGGAGTGTTGGTGCCCTGGACCAGCTCTCATGCAGAGAGGGTACATGACTGAGTATAAAGATGGGATAAAAATAACCCTAAAGGGCCTTCTCAGCTTCAGGACCCTCTATAGTGATTGTATTGCAGTTCAGCTCCTCCCTCTGCCCAATTCTACTTTTCCTACTGGTGTGGGTCCTGAGGACATCCCATTAAACTTTCTATTTTCCAGTCTCCATCTCAGAGTCTGCTTTCTGGGGAACCCACCCTATGATATTCCATGCTGTGTTCATAGTTTTTTTCATCAGTGCTTACTGAATACTTACCATGTTGGGGTTAGTGCCATGTACCTGGAATATGAAGATGAATAAGGTTCAGTTCCTATGCAAGCTGCTTGCCATTTGTTAGAGGTGTTAGTGACCAACAGACGACTCCAGTGGCCTAAGTGACTGTAATAGCAGGGTGATAAAAGTGATGTCAGAGCACCCAAGAAAGGGGGCACTGATCCTCTGATTGGAGAAGTCCTCCTAGGCCACTCTGGTCTATACTTCCTGACCCTTTTGAGCAGTCTCTCTGGGAGATTGGGCACCTTCTCAAAGAAGTGAGTGCTCATGCTTACCTTTATCATCTTGTCTCTTCTAGATTCTCCTTATTACCTTTTGTGTGGATGGTAGGGGAAACCTGTCAGCAGAGGAGAGATAGCAAAGAGAGATATGTGAGAACTCAGGTAGGTAAAACATAGTGCGAGGGTCCGGTTTAGGTCTCCATCTGTTAACTCAGTTTTCCTTCCCTGGAGGTCATTTTCCCAAACTATCACTGAGATTAGACCCCCAGAGCTCTTATCCTTAGCTCTTCCCTCAAAGAGGCACTAGAATTAGGCATTGACCTGTTAGAGGGAATTATGTCAGAGTCTGTGTGGCACCTTCTACGGTAGACTTGCCCACTGTTTTATTTCCAGTGATAAAAGGGAATATGGGCATCAGCAAGCAAATGGACAATGTTTAGGAGCGTCCAAGAGCTCTCCCCAGTACTTCTGAAACAGCCCATGCAGACAAATGGTTATGCAGCTGTGTGTCTCCAGAGCTGATTATGGAGTACAACCTAGATGGGGGCCTTGTGACAACTGTCCTTCAGTGTGTGGTAGCTGAAAAGAGGACTGGACAGTACACCAGTACTTAGGAGGAGCGGGACCCCTGACTCCCCTGACCTCAGACAGTCTCATGCCTCCTATAGAGTATCTTCTGTGTGTTGAGCCCTCTACTGGCCCTTGTAAAATAAAAGTGAAAGTCCCAGTCTTGGAGCAGCCACTTGCTTAAGTGATTTGATAAGCACACCATCACCAGGTGTCTCAAGTTTGGTAGAGACAGTCTGCATCTGTGGGGAGCTCCAGGTCACCTGATCTAATTTGGAAGATGTGGTGTCTGCCACAGGCCAGTGTTTAGGACATATATACCTATTTGAAAGACCCAAGGAAAGATTCAAATAAGACATTAACATGTACAAATGATACAACTGACTAGCCAGAGCCATGGGACTGGAAACAGAGGCAAGGTCAACAGTTGGATGTTCCGAACATGGGACTCACCCTATCAGACCCCAGTTGAGTCAGATGGCAATGCTGGCAGGGGCTCTAGGGGCTCTGAAACCCAGATTATTTGGGTATAATGTAAATTTTCTACAAAATAAGCAGAATCTGGAGAAACTAGGTCTGTTGAGCAAACTTTTAGAAGCAGGTAAGAAGGAAAGTTGGAGAGACAAGGCACCTTCGCTTACAGAAGGATCAGGAGATGACCTTAATTAAGAAACCACCTTAATTTGGGGCAGAGAGGGGTTTACAGAAAGTTAGCTGAAGAGTAGAGCTTAAAGAGAAACTAATTTCCTGAATTCTTGGGTTAAAGACTCCCCATGGCATCTCTCCCATAAGCAGACAGCAGTTAAAGGAGGGGTTTGATTCAGAGTGGCTGATGATCTGGCTGCACAGTGAGCAAGGGACCTGAGTCCTGGAGAACCCTCTAGGTAGCCCTTTGGTGATGGGTGTGGCAGAGGAAACAATAGTGTTTCATTCTCAGTGACTCTCGGGGCATCTAAGGTGTGAAGCCCAGGTGGGAGACTCAGCCTCAGCTTCCTCCTGACTCCATACAGCCCTCTGCTTTGACCCGCACTGGTAGCCCCCAACACATGGGTAGTGATCCTAGATCCTCTTCCTCTTCCTCTTCCAGTCTATTGCTACTGATCCTCACTGCCCCAGCTCCACTCCAGGTCTTTGTTCACACTTTTAAATCCACCTGAAATGCCCTTCACTGCTTACTCTGGTCTAAATTCTACCCAGTCCCGAGGGCTTAGCTTCAGTTCCACTTACTCCAGGAAGTCTTTTATGATTACTTTAGCCCACATTGCTCTGATTCCATACTCCTCCAAGTTTCCACCTGCCTCCCTGCCCACATCTTGCTCATCTGTATGGGTTCTTCTGATTCACCTGGATACTGGAGTGCGTAGAGCATCTTCCTGCACTCTCTTTTCTTTTTTACATTATATCTTTTTAGGGAAATTTCTTTACTTTAATTACTAACCTTCTGTCAGTAACTCAAAAATACAAATGTGTAGGACCCGCCTTTTCCATGATCTTGCAGTCATGTATCCAGCAGTCTTCTAATATTCACTTGGATGTCCAATAGGAATCTCTGATCTCAGACACTCAGGATGGAAGCTTTTGATTTCCTCCATTAACTTCTTTTTTCCAGGTAGTAGTAATTGACACCACCCTATATCCAGTTCCCGAAGGTAAGCAAAGGCCCAAATTATTCCCTGGGTGTCTTTCCAGAAGGCTCATCCTAATCGAACTCACTCATTTATTTCCTGGATTCTTTCATTCTTTCATACTGTCTGCTTAAAATCATATTTTATGTCTTTGTGAAATTTTCTCTCTCCATCTGGGACAGGTCACAATCTTCACAATGGGGAATATTGCAACAGCCTTCCCCTAACTTATCTCCTTCCTTCCAACTCTTACTTAAATCCATTCTTCACAAAGCAAGTGACATCTTAAAAATTGATTTTAGAAATGGAGGAAGGGAGAGAAAGAGAAACATTGATGTGAGCTAGAAATATCGATGGTTGCCTCCCGTACATGCCCCAACCAGGAGTTGAACCCACAATCCCAGTATGTGCCCTGACTTGGAATTGAACCCATAAACTTTTGGTGTGTGGGATAATGCTCCAACCAATTGAGCCACCAGGCCAGGGTGCTAATGGCAGTTTTAGAACATAAATCGAATCATGCATTCCTCTGCCCAAACCCTCCAATGTCATTCCATCACATGGAGACACAGATCCGAGCTTTTTATCCTGGCCTGCAGGCCATCGCCTGGTTGGCTTCATGGAACCTGTCCTTGCCCAGTTCGTCCGTGTCACCTTATTCCCTTCTATTCTTGCTCATCTATTTCTGTATCTCAGAAGCCTCAAGGTTGTCCTTGCCTCCGGTCCTTGGTGCTGGTCAGTTCCTCTACCTGCATGTTCTTCTTCTGTATGTTCACGAGGTTGCCTCCTTCCTGTCAGGCAGATCTCAGGTTAAATGTCACCTCTTCTAAGAGGCCTTTCTTGATACCTAGTTTAAAGCAGCTTCTCAGTTGCCCTCTATTACACCACCCTGCTCATTTTCTTCATGGCACTCATTGCAGCTTGATGCTGTTACATGTTTGTTTGTTTGTTTGTTTGTTTTTGATTTAGTTTGTATTGTCCCCCCCCCCCACCCCTTCAGGAGGTCAGCTCCATGAGGAAGAGAGCCTCTGACTCACCCTCTTCCCCCAGTATATCCCAGCTCCCAAAGCCTGGAACAGAGCAGGCACTTGGAGAGTCTTTACTAATGAATGGCTCAGTATATGAAGGCACCTCAAAGAGATACTGTTGGGTTTGGGATGCTTTGCTTTTTTTCTTTGAGAATGAGTTATAGACCAAAATGATTTTTATTTCTGTAGGATTCAGTCTGTACTAGTGTATTTCACCCAAATGACATACATTGAAGTTCCTTTTCTTACCTTAGGATTCTGACATGGCTATTACTATTAATTATTTATTTGTCATTGAAGAGGTGGACTTTGTTTTTTTTGGGATGGCTCAAGCATGGAAGACTTGTGTCCAGAATTCCCCTCAGGCCTCAGTGGCTGGGTGAGGCAGTGCTGTGCCAGGAAAGGGGCACCAAAGCAGGACTCCGGGGTGGTGAGTACCAGACTGGCTTTGCCACAGATGAGCTGCAGCCCATGGGGAAAATCATAGATCCTAATCTTGTTTTCTGGCTTATAAAATAAGCTTAATAATTGTAGCCTTCTGGCCTTATGAGGCTATTGAAAGATGAGGTGATAGCAAACATGTATATTTAAAGGGGAGGTGGTTGTCACTCCTAGTTTATTTTTTCACTCACTCATCCATCAAATATTTCAGAGCACTGGATCAGCTGTGTGGCTAACAGAACACGGATGTGCAATGTCCACCCCTCACCCATCCAGTAGGATAGATGGCACAGATGATGGTGGCTGGAAGGGACCAGATGTAGCAGAGAGCTGTAGGATTCAGAGGCAGGATGGCAATCCAGGCGAGGAGACTCCTGAGACCCAGGAAGAAGCTAGATCTTACTGAAACCAGCCCTCAGGTCTGCAGAAAACCCACCCAGTGGCCACACAGCTCCAGCAGGCCACAGAGTGAGGTGATAGCTCTCATCCAGGGTCATTGACCACCCTGTTAGTCTCTCCAGAGATGAAGCTTAAAAAAGCCTGACCAGCAAGTCCTGAGGCTCTGGAGCAAATAGTCCTTTTCCCTAAAGACTAAAATTCAGAGAAGCAGAAGAAAAGAGATGCAGATATTTATTTCTACTTATTTGCTGTTCATTGTTTCATCTGAGCTTGATGCCTTGCCTCAATGAGAATTCAGTCTTATCTTCCGCAGGGGTGTGTGTGTGTGTGTGTGTGTGTGTGTGTGTGTGTGTGTGTGTGTATGTGTGTGTGTGTGTGTGTAAGTGTGTATGGGTGGCAGGGGGGCAGAGTCAGGCTCTGAGATTGTCACAGGGCTCCTTGGGTCTGAGCTTGCCTAGAGCTACTATTTTTCAGGTTGGCAAAATCTTTGTGCTCCAATTAGCACCGTGTCTGCCACAACCAGTTCCCTCTGCCTTGTGTCCCTGGGTAAAGCTCCTCTGGCTTGGGACAGATAAAGGTTCTGAGTGTGGGACCCTCTGGAAATTGCTGGGGGAATATCATCTTACAGGAGGCTGCCCAGGGGATTGCTGTCAGTGGATCCTCAGTGTGTCACCACCCAGTGCCCACAGAAGGGAAGATGCCCTGCATTCCCTCCTTACAGATCAGAAGGCCTGAGACACAGTCCACAGCCCAGGAATAAGGAAGGGGTGGATACAGCAAGTCTCTGTCATTCTGAGGCTAGAAGGAGCCTACTGGGGGACTCAGAGGTGGAGGTGATGGATACTGTTGATGTGGGCCTCCAGGTCAGGGTCAGTGCACAGTCACCCAGGGGCCCAGGGGAGCCCCCAAAGGCTCCTTGGTGCAGTCAGTGAACTTTATCTCGATTCACTATTTTTGATGGGATGGTGTTCTGGATGAATGAAAGGCATGCAGATTTTCTCAAAGGTTCCGAGGAGAAGTCACCTATGTCTTTGAAGAAGAGGTAAAGATGGAAACCTTGGTTTGCATGGTTGGTCTGTGTGGGGCTGCGTGCAGTACGTGGAAAGGCTGGTGGACAACTGTTTTCTGTTCTGCTAGACTGCACTTCAGAGAATGAGGCTGGGGTGTGACTAGATACCCCATACCTGGGCAAGCAGGGGCAAGCCCATGATGACCTGTGGTAACATTGATCATACCAACTTGGGGGAGAAAAAACACAAACTGCTGGGGGCTCACCTCCAGTCTGTAGCCCCTGTGAACCTCTGGCTGGCTGCTCCAGGAAGGAAAGGGGAAACGGGAAGAGCTAGTTGACTGCCTGATGTGCCAGGTGCTTTGTTAGTTGTTTTTATGCATTATTTTATTTGTTCCTGAGAGCTACCTGTAAGGAAGGCATTTTATCTCTTTTTAAAAAAGAAGCTCAGGGAGGCTAGATGGCTTATCTCAGGTCATCCTGCTAGAAGGTGCTGGAGCTGATATTTGAATCCATGGCTCTGAGACTACCACTCCTTTCCATCCCACCTCACTGCCTCTGGGGCTCCTCCCCTCTGTGCACACTGTCACCAATTGACAATGGATCACAAACCATGAACACATTAGTTTTCATCCTTTTCTTGTGTTTGCTATTTGTGATTATAGAAATTCCTAATACAGAAGAGATTCGATGCCATATTTTCAAATCTCCTAAGCAGGCATTCAGCAAATCTGAGTTCTAGACTTAGTTTCTATCTTTCATGGCCTCATTTTTCTCATCTGGCAAACAAAGTGATTGACACAGATGTGGTCTAAACCTTACTTCCTTAGTTAGGTTAGGCTCTGACCCTGAGAGAGGCTTGGTCTTATCTACAAGTTTCCTTAGGGTCTCTAACGGAGCTGGATACAAGGTTGGCATCAACAGATACACTAAATCCTTATTAGAGCTAGCGTTGCTAGTTCATAGTGGTATTCTGCCAACAAAAGACAAAACACTGATGTCCCAAATGCACACTGACAAATAGTTGTTAATATTCCCTAGGCTCTTAGAAAGTGTCGGACACTCTTATGAGAATCAGGTGGACAGTGGGATAACTAGTGGACACAGTGACTTACTAATTTAACCACCATGGGAGAAAGGGAGCCAGTGACCCTGCAACCCCCTTGCAAATCCCATAAACACATTGCAGTCAACATCAATTTCCCAATGTATGATTGATTCTAAGAGGCATTAATTTTAAAACAAACAATGGTTTTCTTTGGTAATTTTCATGTTGTGGATAAAACTGTCATTTTTGCTGATCTGCCTGTTGTCAGATATTATTGACTGCCTATAGAATAAAATAACTTATTTTATGGGTATCCTTATTGAACTGAACTGAGAGAAGGAGGCAAGGAATTATGAGAGAAATGTTAATAAGTTTGCTTCCTTCCACACACTGCCACTCTACCCAAACTCCTATACTTCCAATTATGTGCTGCAAATTTCTCCGCTCATTTTGTTTGCACACACACACACATCAATTTAATTTACCCATGGATGTCTGTTTCATTTTTGTTTGGCATTGGAAAAGCCTAGCAATGCTGATATGACATAGGACTTGTTTGGAGGCACTAATTCATGATCAACTATGTGCAAAGAGCTTGGGTGTGAATGGGAAAAGTCAAGGTCAAGGTCTAGTTGGTAAACTGCAGAAGGCACTGTCCTGAGGATTAGCCCCATCTCCTGCTGGATGGGCTGGGCCCCAGGGGTAGGTCTTGCTCCATGAAGACTGAGTGGCCAGAAAGTCCACCCTGCCCATGCCCCTGGGGATAGAAATTTGTAGCTTATGACATGGCCTCCTCCTGCTTCTCCTTCATCCCTCCTTCTCTTTCTCTTTTCCCCTTGGCAATCCCATTTCTTCACAACTTCTAATTATCACTGGACTGACAACTCCTAAATATAAGATATATATTTATATACATATATAAATATAAATATAAGATATATATATATATATATATATATATATATATATATATATATATATATCAGTTGTCCTCTTGAGTGTACTGAGTGTTCTTACTTGCAGACACCTCAGACTCAACTTCTCCACACCAACCTCTCCTCTCCACCCCCCCGCCCCATAGGTCCTCTACTATGTCCTCTATACACTTACCCATGAGTGAAACATGGAGCTCACTCTACAGTTCCATTTCTTCTCACATCTACATCATATCAGTAAAGGGCTGTAAAAGAAAAAAAAATCTTTTTATGGTAACTAAATATTTTTAATTAGTATATTTTTATTAAGCTATTCATGCAAAAGATTATTACAAGTGTAGAGCATAATGGGATTTTTTTTTAAAAATATATTTCATTGATTTTTTACAGAGAGGAAGGGAGAGGAATAGAGAGTTAGAAACATCGACGAGAGAGAAACATTGATCAGCTGCCTCCTGCACACCTTCCACCGGGGATGTGCCCGCAACCAAGGTACATGCCCTTGACCAGAATTGAACCTAGGACCTTTCAGTCCACAGGCCGATACTCTATCCACTGAGCCAAACCGGTTAGGGCACATAATGGGATTTTTTAAAAAGTGAGTATATCTGTGTGACACCTTCCAGATCTAAAAACAGAACTTTGCTAGAGCAAAAGTACCCTCCTGCCACCCCCCACTTACTACCTCCAAGGGTAACCATTCCCCTGGCTTCTAACATCAGTGAGGGGGTCTCATCTGGTTTTGAACTTGATGTAAATGAACTCATTTAGTATGCATATTTTGTATCTGTCTTCTTTCACTCAACATTATGCTGGTGGGATGCACCTAAGCTATGATGTTATTGGTTCTTTATTTCTCAGGGACGTGGAATATTCTTATTTCATGGCAAGAAAGTGTACTGAAGTCAAATCATAGGAAGTTTCTTGTACGTCTTTAAAAGCAAGACACATCTGTTTTGATATTTGAAGTAGATCATCAATAAGGAAGGCAAGTTACTCTGGAGGGGACCCGACAGTCAGGGAGCCAGGAAAAGGAAAAGTGGAACTTCTTCCCTTTTCCGAGTTGGTGCTCTTCATTGTAGTTTTGGAAGAAAAGTCATGCTTCAATTAATAACAGACAACAAAGTCAATATGATGGGAGCAGACACAATGATGTGATCAAATGCCAAGAAATGACTGACGGCTGAGAAAACATCATGTGAGCCAAAGCAGTTTCTCTTGACTTGTAACTTTACTCATCCAACAAATAACATTTCATCACAGTTTTATCAATGGGATACAGTTCCACCCAGATCAATCTGTCTTTGACAAGAAACGGCATTAAACCATTTTGTCCACACAAATAAATCAATCATTGATTATTTCTCCCATTTGGGATCCAAGAAAGAGGACCAAACGTCCTGAGTAAAACCAAGAAAAAAATGGTTTCTACGTTGACAAATCCATTGGGTTAATGCAATTTATGGCTTTTTTTTTTTTGACACATGCTGATGTGAGGAGGGATAAACAGGTTTTAAATTGAGAGCAGAGACAGACTGTAATAATAAACACGTGGGAAGAGAATGCAAGCATTTATTGTTCTTTACAGATATAATAGCATTTCAAGTCTTTCACTTTTGCTATGTCATTCTCCTTACTGGAATGTTTCTCTCGGTCTTTGAATGTATGATTAAGTTTTTAGAAGAATTAAATCATGAGGGCTTCCAAAATCACGAGGAAGGTGTCATTTTTAAATGATAAGCGTATATGGGCCATGTCCTGGTTTTGAATGGGCTTCTCTTCCTAGTCCAGCTTTTTTCTTGCTGCCACATATGATGCTATTGAAAGCCCTTCCTGGAGTCCTTGGTTGGCAATCCATATCTGGACAGGGGTGATGGGGTGGAGAAATTTGTTTTGTTTTACAAATTTGAGTTCACATTCATGCTATACATAATAAAATTATATAGTGTAATACTTAATACATTGCAGTGGACTAAATGTTTGTATCCCTCTGTAATTCATATGCTGAAATACTAATCACCAATGAGATAGCATTAGGAGGTTGGGCCTTTGAGAAGTACTAAGTCATGAGGGTGGAACCCTAGAACCCTCATGAAGGTGATTAGTACCCTAATCAAAGGGACCCCAGAGATCCCTCTCATTCTCTTTCTACCATGTGAGGACACAATGAGAAGTTGGCTGTCAGCCTGGGTGAGGGGCTAAGGGCCGTTTTCAGGCTGCCCACAGTCCCTTCAGGGTTCAGGTCCCTACTGGGGTGCCTGGGCAGCCTGGGTGAGAGGTTGAGGGCCATTTTCAGGCTGGCCACAACCCCTTCAGGGTTTGGGTCCCTAATGGGGTGCCTGGCTAGCCTGGGTGAGGGGCAGAGGGCCATTTTCAGGCTACCCACAGCTCCCATTGACCCAAGGTCCCAGTGAGGCTGGCTGGAATCAAGTTTCTGGGGTTTATTTACCTTCTATAATGGAAACTTTGTTGCCTTGAGCGGAGGCCTAGGCAGGCAATGAAGCCTCCTGTTTGCTTCAGCTCCGTGGCTTCTATAATTGAAACTTTGTTGCCTTGAGCAACCTAGGCAGGCAGTTTCCTCCAGGTGCAACGGAAGCTTCCTGTTTGCTCTAGCTCTGTGGCTACCGGGCACCATCTTGGCTGGGTTAATTTGCATATAGCCACTCTGATTGGCTGGTGGGTGTGGCTTGGCTGGTGGGTGTGGCTTAGGTGTAACAGAGAGGGTCAATTTGCATATTACTCTTTTATTAGATTCAATTATACCAGTAGCCCGTCACGCGATATCACATGTAGTAGGCTGCCCGCCACTTCTGTGGGAGCCAGCGGGAGCCACTGGGAACTGAAGTGTGCTGCTGGGAGCCACACTGCTTCCATGAGAACTGGGAGGGACCTGCGCCGATTCCGCGGGAGGTGGGATGGAGCCATGCTGCTTTTGCAGGAGGTGGGCCCACAATCTCCTCTCTGGGCCTGCTCTTGGCTGTGGAGGCTGCAGGCCAGCCCCCTGTCCCGTCCATGCCTACTCCGGCTCCAGGGGGGGCCAGCCCGAGCCAGGGTGTGGAGGCTCGCCAGCCCCCCCCCCATCTCTATCTCCATCTCTGCTCTGGGCTATACCTGCACACGCAACCTCCACCTGTCCAGTTGTGACGCGTTATGGCGTCCTGGCCTAATTTGCAATATATATATATATATATATATATGGCATTTGTGAGCACATTTATACATTAGCGACAAATCTCAACTTATTTACTTAGAAAATATTGTTAAAAGTGGATTTGAAAATATTAAGGGTCTTGATACTTATTGCTGTATTATCTTCTAGAAAGTCTGAAACAATTTAGCATCCCATTAACAATATTTGGAGGTACATATTTCCAGTGCAACCCTGTCATAATTGAAGAATGGAATTTTAAACAGGTAAATACAGCATTTTTGTAAATAGGCAAAAGAGAAATCATATTGCTGTCTCCATTTGTATGAAATACTAAATAATTTCTTTTTATCATTGCTTATTTTTTGTTTCCCTTTTGTGAATTACCTGCTCATATTCTTTGCCCATTTTCTATTGATCTGTGAGCTCTGCCGCATAATACAAATATTTCCCAAGATATTTATGTTTAGAAATTACATAGTGATTCTCTACCCCTTATCAGAAGTTCCTGATACTCATGTATTAAAATGTAGCTATCATTTTCTTTACCAACGTTTTTCTTTGTTTTTAGGTTTATATCACATTTTAAAATAACATCCATTTACTTCCATCTTATATTCCTTCTCTCCCTCCCTCCCTTCCTCCCTCTCTTACTCCCTTCCATATTATAATTAATGGGTCAGTACCTCTGAGGTATGGTATAGGGCAGAAATTTAACATTTTCTTTTCAAATATGTAATCAGTTTCCGAAGAACCATTTATTAAATACTCTCTTCTTTCTCCCTTGATTTAAAGGGTGATCTTGGTCAAAAGCTGAACTTTAATTAGTATTAGAGACTATTTCTAGAACTGCTCCTCAGTGCCATTGATTCATTGGACATTTCTTGCTCCAGCACCACCTTGCTTTAATTACTAAGCTTTATAATGTAGCACATGTTATTATCTGGTAGTGTTAGTCCCCTTTCATTACTCTCTGTTTAGGGGACTTCTTTGGTTATTCTTCTGGATGGATTTTTGTATTATCTTTACAAGGGATTTGAGCATTTTGATTGAAATGAACTGAAACTTATTCTTTTTGGAGGAAATGATATATATGTTATTTTTAAAGTATTTTTTTCTATTCAAGAATACTATTTGTGTTTTAATTTATTCAAGACTCTTATGAACCTCAATAAAGTATAATAGTTTTTTTCATCAAATGCTACCCATTTCCCTACATTGATTGTTAGATATTCCATATATTTGCTGACTTTTTTGTGTGAAAAGCTGTTATGTAGTGTGTGTTTATCTGAATGTGTGTGTGTGTGTTTTGTATTTGTCCACAAATATTTTGATTGCTTCCCTTAAGTTTTTCTTTCACCTCCTTTATTCAAAGAGATACGTAACTCATTTCTTTTTAAAAAATTTATCTTTATTTTAAAAAATTATATATGTCCCTATTTCCCCCTATACACCCCCTCCCTAGGGCCATGCCCTGGTTATGAAAGGGCTTCTCTTCCTAGCCCAGCTTCCCCAAGCTATTGTCTGACCATGGGCTATGCATACATGCATATAAGTTCATTGGTTAATCTCTTTCCACCCTTCTTCTTTCCTCTGAAATACATCAGTCTGTTGCATGCTTCAGTGTTTCTGAATCTTTTTTGTTCATCAGTTTATTTTGTTCATTACATTCCATATATAAATGAGAGTATGATACTGGTCTTTCTCTGACTTGGGTTATTTCGCTTAGCATAACACTCTCCAGGTCACTCCAACTGACTCAAAAGTTAAGGGAGCCTTCTTTTTTACTCCTGCATAGTATTCCATTGTGTAAAAAATGTACCACAGCTTTTTTTATCTATTCATCTACTGATGTGCACTTGGGCTGCTTCCAGATCATAGCTATCTATCTATATATATCCTATCTAATAAAAGAGTAATATGCAAATTGACCATCACAAGATGGCTTCCCCCATGTGGTCAAAGATGGCTGCCACAAGATGGCCAGCAAGGGAGGGCAGTTGGGAGGGAACGAGGCCTGCAAGGGAGGGCAGTTGGGGGGGACCAAGGCCTGCAGGGGAGGGCAGTTGTGGGGGACCCAGGCCTGCAGAGGAGGGCAGTTGCGGGGGGACCCAAGACTGCAAAAGAGGGCAGTTGCGGGGGGACCCAGACCTGCAGGGGAGGACAGTATTATGTAAAAGCAGTAGATCTGGTATTCTTGGTACTGCTGCTCACTCTAATGTAGATTCCTTCAGTGTTTCTTCATTTCACCAAATTTCCACTACAATTCCTAAGAGATTTTTTAAGGAAAAAAAAAGCTTTATTCTTAGTATCTATACATATCAGGAGTGTTATTTTTTCTTTAAAAATTGATATGTTGGTAAATTTTTGAAATCATAACAATCCTTACATTTCTTAGATCATGCTTATGTTTTTAACTTGCGTTAATATTTTATTTTGAATTTTTTGCATTTGTATTGGCAGGAAGTAGCATCTGTAGGTATTTATGTATGCCTGTATGTGGGATGTGTGGGTATGTAAGTGTGTGCTTTCTCTCTCAAGTTGAATTATCAGGATTGTGGAAAACAAACTGGAAATGTTCCATTAAAAATGAACTCTAGAATACTTTATATAGAATGGAAATTATTTGTTTCTTAAGAGTTTTGCAGAACTCACATTGTTTCCAGTATAATTTAGGAGGTAATAAATACTAGTATTTACATTTTGAGAATTTTCTCTTTGTTTTTGATCAGTTCAGGTATTCTTTCTCTTCATGATTAACATTTGGTGCACTTATATTTCCCTAGAAAATTGCCCATTTCTTTATTGTTGTATACAGTTTTTAAAAAGCTTATGAATATATTTACATTCTCATTTCTTATATGTTGTTTTTTTTTTTACTTTTTTTTTACTATTTACTTGAATATACTTGCTAGATATTTGGCTTTTCCTTTCAAAGATCTATTTCTAGGACTTATCAGTTTTCTCATTTCTAATTCATACTTTAAATGATTTTTTAAAAATTTCTGATTTCCTCAGGTTTACTGTATTTTTCTTCTGATAACTAAGTTGGATGTGTTGTTCTTTGATTTTCATATTTCACTTTTAATTTTGTAGGCATTTAAGGCCACATACTTATCACTAGAAAATTATTGCAACAGGAAAGTTTTTAAATATAATTTCCATTTGTCGTAACTTTCTAAGTAGGCATTTAAAACATAGTTTTAGTATAATTTAGGGCTAATTTTTCATTTGCCATTGTATATTGTTCCTGTTGTTTGCTTTTAATTTGCAAAATTTCTCCCCTTCGCAACTTACTCAGATTTTATTAATGTTAATATAGGAAGCATTTTTGTAGTGCCTCATGTGACATTTGAAAATATATTGGTAGTATGTGGAGTTAGATATGTGTCAGTATGGGATTCCCCACGATGAAATTTAGCCCTAAGAGTTTTATAAGCATAATAGACATCACTAGTGAGACCAGGGCACATGTCGCATGCCATTGGAGAAGAGAATGATTCTATTTGGATCTAGCTGACCTTCCTGTGGTCATTTAATGTGTAGAGTAGGAGTTCTGTCTGAGGATGGTCAAGCCTGGAAAGGCCACGCCTGAGGAAGCAGAACTTAGCCTGGGAGTTACACTAGAGCACAGCTGCATAGGAAGGTGAATCTCAGGGATGGAACAAGAGGTTTCAGGGAAGGCAGCTGGCCAGAGCCTCTGGGAGTGGGTGCATCTGTTGGCAAGAACTCAGTTAATCCTTGCTAAAGGCTGTGGTGTGCTCTCAGCCATGGATCTTAAAAGAAAGGTCTCTTCTAGGCTGTGCAGAAAGGAATGGGGAAATGGCTTCTGCAAGATGGTGGGTAACCAAGCTAGCCTGACCAGGCTCAGCTGCAACAAAGATGGTGCTGGGCAGTGGAGGGGGCCTCAGAGCAGGTGAACAAGGGTTGCTCTTTGGTGTTGATGAGGCAGCTCTGGGGTTGAGGATCTTTGAGAGGCTATAAGGGACAACAAGGAAGCCCTTCAAGAGTGTTGTTGCCTGCCTGTGTCGGGGATACTTACAATGATCATAATTGGAGCTGTAGATTGAATTTTATTTTACATCAGACAAGCATGGTTAGAAGACATTTAAATTAGAAATATTTAAATAAACATCATTAGTTATATTATTTGGAACCCTTCACTCTTTTCTCTTCTCAAACCTTGCAGAACTGTGCCTGACTCTTCTCTGATTATTGCATGGCTTTCCATTTTTTTGTTTGTCAGAGATTCTGCTTTGTGTTTTGTGATATATAATATAATGAAGACGTGCATTTGTTGTATCCTAATTGTGGATTACACCAGTAATCAATTTAAAATGCCCCTCTTGGCCTATTTAATGCTTTGTTTGCAATTTCTATCCCTGTCTTCTTTTTGTGTACATATATCTTAGTGTTTAGTCTTTATTTCTGACCTTGTTCGAGTTGTATCTTGTGTATTTTGTATTTTGATCAAACATAAAAAGCTTTTGGTCTATTAATGAGGAGTTTAATTAGACTGATACTTTTTTAAAAAAAACTGACACATGTGGTGGGCATTGCTGTCCCTTGCCCAGTATCTGTTCCCTCAAGCTTGGTCCTGAAGGAGCCCAGATATTTCCAGGAATGCACCCTTAGAGCTCCAGTAGAGACAGACTCCACCCTCAGCTCCCACATGGGCCTGATTGGTCCAATGTAATCCATCCTGTGACCGTGACTGGCTCAGGAATGGACACTCAATTCTGACTCAGACATTGAGAAAGGAAATGGGTTTGGGAGGCCTTTCTTGAGAAAATTTCTTTGCTTCTAAGAGAGCTATGGGAAAGGAAAGTCTACTACTGCTGGGCTTCATCACATCTGGAGGCTGCACTTGGACCTTCCATAGCGCCTAAAGCATCATCCTGCTGCCCACTTTAGGGTGAGGTCCTCACATGGATGGCAGAGCAGAGATGGAAAGAACCTGGGTTTTTGGAGGTATCCCTGAGCTTCTGAATTAAAGGCCCTGTGACTGTCCTACAACTTGCATTCCTGTTACCTAAAATTAGGCAGTTCTAATTGTTCTTTGGGCCTATTGAAATCAAGGTTTCTGTTGTTTGTAGCCAGGAGCACCAAACTGACACAATGTGTTTTTCATTTTTTATCTTTATTTCATCCTTTTGTTATTTTTTTATCTCCTTTTTTTGGTTTTCTGTTGTTCATATATAGATTATATTTTATTTGCTCTTGTTTTTTCTTGTGAATTGGTAAGTATGTGTCTGATTTTTAATACTGAATTATCCCTACATTTTTAGAAGTATCAAAATCAATATAATGATAATTATATGATTATTACAGCTAATATTTATTGAGCTCTTAATATATGCTATGCACTGTGCTGAACAATGTATAAATTTATTCACTATGTCCTTGTTGCAAGAAAGGTTAAGAAAGGTTAAGAAACTTCCCTAAATGAAGCAGAAACTGTCAATTGCCTTTTCTGCAGATGAGGAAATTATTATTTACTTTATGTCATGCTTTTACCTTTCCATTTACTTCCTGTTTTGTTTTTTTTTAAAATTGTGGTTACCAAGGAATTCCAGAACTAGAATATTAATAATTCATTATTTTTATATTCTATATATTCTTTCAATTTTAAACTGTTTCATTTTGTTTTGAAACCACATTTTCTACAATCATATAGACTCAATTTTACATTTAGAGGATTTTTATACTACCATCCTGCTGAACCCCAATCTTTTATTCTAAATTACTAACAGACTTTATTGCTATGCTGACTGATAGGTTTTGAGCAATTTCATTTAGAAGATGTGTTGTTTTCAAAGAATGATCAGTTGGTTGTTGTAGACTTTCTCTAGAAATTCTATTTGTTTCTTTTATGTTCTTACTAGAGGCCCGGTACACAAAAATTTGTGCACTCAGGGGGTCCCTCAGCCTGGCCTGTGCCCTCTCGCAGTCTGGGACCCCTCGGGGGATGTCCACCTGCTGGCTTAGGCCCGCTTTCCGGGGGATGGGGCCTAAGCTGGCAGCCAGACATCCCTCTGGCAGCCCAGGAGCCCTCCAGGGATGTCCACTTGCCAGTGGGGAGCAGGCCTAAGCTATAGTCGGACATCCTTAGCACTGCTGAGGAAATGGGAGAGGCTCCCACCAACACCACTGTACTGGCAACTGTCAGCCTGGCTTATGGCTAAGCAGAGTGCCCCCTGTGGGAGTGTACTGACAACCAGGGGACAGCTCCTGCATTGAGCGTCTGCCCCCTGGTGGTCAGTGTGTGGCATAGTGACCAGTCATTCCCAGTGATTCTTCTGTTAGGGTCAATTTGCACATTACCCTTTTATTATACAGGATAGAGGTCTGGTGCATGGGTGAGGGCCAGCTGGTTTGCCCTGAAGGGTGTCCCAGATCAGGGTGGGGGTCCTGCTGCAGTGCCTGGCCAGCCTGGGTGGCCACAGTCCCTTTAGGGAGGGGGGTCCTGCTGGGATGCCTGGCTAGTCTGGGTGAGTGGCTGATGGCTGTTTGCAGGCTGGCCATGGTCCCTTCAGGGTGGGGTTCCCTGCTGGGGTGCCTGGCCAGTCTGGCTGAGTAGCAGATAGCTGTTTGCAGGCTGGCCAAGCCCCCCCAATGGGTGTGGCCAGCCTGGTGAGGTGCTGATGGCTATTTTCAGGCTGGCCACGGTCCCCAGCAACCCAAGCTCCCAGTGAGGCTGGCTGGAAGCAAGTATCTGGGATTTATTTATCTTCTATAATTGAAGCTTTGTTGACTTGAGTGGAGGCCACAGCCTGCCAGGGCAGGTGGGAAGCTTGGCTTCCTCCATCGCTGCAACAACCAAGCCTCCTGCTTGCTCCAGCTCCCTGGATGCTGGCTGCCATCTTGGTTGGGTTAATTTGCATATAGTTACTCTTATTGGCTGGTGGGAGTGGCTTGGGTGTAGTGGGGTGACACCAATTTGCATGTTTCTCTTTTATTAGTGTAGATATTTAGTGCTATGTGGAAGTTTGAGCTCTTACCGCTTTATAGTCTATCCAGTTAATCTCTATCCAGATGTTAATAATTTGTGTGTGATTTGGCACAATTAGGTTTCATTGCACAAGAAATTTCTAAAATATTCTCCTTCCAAATGTTAAGATCTTACATTAAAAATAATAATTAAAATCTCTTCAGCTTGTGGTTAGAGTGTCTGCCTGCCTACCAAAGGGTCACAGGTTTGATTCCTGGTCAAGGGTATGTATTCAGGTTCAGGTTCGTTCCCCAGCCTCAGGGCACATCCAAGAGGCAACCAATCCATGTGTCTCTATCACATCAGTGTTTCTCTCTCTTTCTCTCTCTCCGTCCACTCCCTCCCTCTTCCTTTCTCTAAAAATCAATGGAGAAAATATCCTTAGGTGATGATTAAAATAATAATAATAATAATAATAATAATAATAATAATAATAATATATTTAACTACCTTTTCTCAACTCAAGCCCTTCCCCGAGGTAATGACAGTAAGTCTTCATTTAATGTCATTGGTTCTGTGACTCAAGTGAGAAGTTATATATTGAAGCCAGTATACCATAAACTAATTGATATATACAAGAGTTACCTTCCTATACATCTCACCAGTGTTATAACAAAATGTTGAATGAAACAACATTAGTTGAGGACCCACCGTACTGTGAGCATTTTATGTGTATTCTTCTAGAAAGATTTCAATGAATTTATATACATACTAGGGGCCCAGTGCACAAAAATGTGTGCACTTGGGGGGGGGGTTCCCTCATCCCAGCCTGTGCCCTCTCACAGTCTGGGACCCCTAGGGGTTTTCCACCTGCTGGCATGCCTGGCCAGCCTGGGTGAGGGGTGATGGCTGTTTGCAGACTGGCCAAGCCCCCCAGTGGGAATCCTCACCCCATGGGTGAGGGGCTGAGAGCTGTTTTCAGGCTGGCCACAGATCCCATTGACCCAAAGTCCCAGCGAGGCTGGCTGGAATCAGGTTTCTGGGGTTTATTTATCTTCTATAATTGAAACTTTGTTGACTTGAGCAGAGGCCTAGGCAGGCAACAAAGCCTCCTGTTTGCTTCAGCTTTGTGGCTTCTATAATTGAAAGTTTTTTGCCTTGAGTGGAGGCCTCAACCAACCGGGCAGGCAGTTTCCTCCATTGCTGGTGCAACCTGTTTGCTCTAGCTCCATGGCTGCTGACCACCATCTTGGCTGGGTTAATTTGCATATTGTCGCTCTGATTGGCTGGTGGGTGTGGCTTGGCTGGTGGGCATGGCTTAGGTGCAACAGAGTGTGAGGGTCAATTTGCATATTACTCTTTTATTAGATTAGCTATCTGTAACTTTACATAACACATAGCATTACTCCAGGGATATGGTACTCTGAGAATGCATGTCGAAGGCTAAAGTGAGGAGTTTGTGGTGGGATGGGGTGGGGGCACAGAGCAACCTGGTAACCTAAGAATGAAGACCCCTCTCTGCAGTAGTTGGCCCATTGCCCAGTATCTGATGAGGTAGATCATAGACCTCTGATTCAAGGTTTCTTCCACAGGAAAAAGCAAGGCCATCTCCTCAAGCTCACCTGCCCAATTAATCCTCATCTCAGCTCCAGAGCTCATGTAGTCAGTGGAGATTTGCCCCAGGTTCTGATCATAGTGTATTTCTTAGCAAGGTTAAGTTTTCTCATGTGACTTCAGTAAGGTTTGGAAATAGCAAAGTCGCAAACTTATCTAGCAAGAGACCACCTTGGGAAGAAAACAGGCCACATTGATATTAATGGGCAGATTGTCTGGAATTGCAGGAGAGAATGACATAATAGAAACTCTTCCCCAGTGCACCTCTAATCTTTTGATTAGAAAAGAGGGAGACCTCTTTTCCTGAGAAATCAACCTGCCCAGTGATGGTGGTGGTCTGATTATTGAGCTGGAGAGATCTAGAGAATGAGCTTGGATTCTCTCTGTTTTGCATTCTAGAGAAATAGTTCCTAGACTTTTTCTAACCAAGCAAACCTACTGTACCTAGATCCTATGGATACTGTAAGATTTGTTTTCTAAGTGAACCAATTCAGTAAAAGTATATTTTCCCATTGTAATTGCTCCCAAAGCTTCTGAAGAGCATATGGTGTTCTAGATCACCACACCAGCTGCTGGCATTTTTGGGAGTGGCAAAGGAGCTTGCAGTAGACAACCTGGGCAAGGCCTTCAGAAGTTTTGAAGACAGAGCAGTGGCCAGCTTTATATGACATATGCTTTGGTGTCATTCATGTCCGTAAAGAAAGGAACAGTTCAACAGATGGGTAAATACTGATTTGTGTATCTGTTGGCAGCTCCTAGCCTCACTTTGGTAGTAAGTGTCTCTGGAACCACTCAATATAGTCATCCTCTCCACACCTATGTCCCTCTTTATCTTGCCATCTGCTGTATTTTATTATGACTCTTTCATGGCATTCACTTCTTGCTTGTCCATCAGCCCCTCTGGAATGCATGCTCCATGAGAGCAGGGGTCTTGACTTTCTCATGCTCTGCATAGTCCCAGTTTTTAGATTGGTTGCCACAGAGCAGGCATTCAGCAAACATGAGTTGTTCTTATTGAATGAACTCATAGGTTAAATTCCTAATGGTGGAAGTTTGGAGTCCCAGGTGGGGAAAGAAAACATGAGGCAAGATGACCCCAACTACAGGAGAGTCTTGCTTATGTTAGGAAAGCTTCCATTTTCTGTGTGCAGGGCAGTCCTGTGACATGTGGCCAAGGGAGGGTCTTTTCTTGTTTATTCACAGTGGATGTTATTTGTGTGTTAGATCATTGAGCCAGAAGATAAATGTGAGTATAGTCAAATTCTAAATTTGGAGTTCAAATTACAAATTGCACAAATGTAAGATATGGGAGATATTTGCTTAACAATAACTTATAGGAGGAAAGTGTTTTGAGTAACTCATCTTTTGTGAATGAAATAGCTTTTAAAATTTCACACAATTAATGAAATATTATGTCTAATAATACAAATAACACCTGCATTAGTTGTAGCCACCATTTATTTTTGTACTAGCCAGGAAGCAGGAAATGTGCTTAATTTAAGCTCTGACAACCTTATTGTTATGCCCACTTTATGGATGGAGCAACTTAGGTTCTGAATGTTTAACTTCTACCAGGACACAGAGCTAGGGCATTGGGTTTAGCTCCAGCAGATGCATATTAAAATAGACAATAACCAAACATGGCTTCACAGGGAGGTCACCAGCATGGTAAAGAGTATGAAACCACAATATTCAAGGAGAACATTCAATGAGAAGGAGGGTGTGTAGTGCAAAGGAGAGATGATAGGAGGTGGGGTCAGGACTGAATGAGGGTTCAAAGGAAGAGAGCAGACCTGCCCTGCTTGGCTCTATATGGCAGACCTGGAGCAGCAGATGCAAGTTACAGTGAAGCAGATTTCAGTTTGACACGAGAACTTTCTAAAGATTAAAGATGTGGGATGCAGCTATTGAACTCACCCCCATCTACCCTCCAAGTCTGCCTAGCCATCTGTTAAAGATGTTGGATTTCAGGAAGGAATCCCTTCCACCTCTAAAAGTTTGGGATTTTCTAAATGGGTTTAAATTTTATTTAAAATCATGGTAAAGACCATTTGAGCTGATTATGAGGAAGAGAGGAGCAAAGTCACCTCCAGGTGCTTTGCTATAAGCCGGTATAGGTTGAATTTTTTTCTGGAAGAAGTACGCTTACTTCTGGTCTCTCATCAGCCTCTTAGTGCAGAGAGCATCTACAAGCACTAGATGAAATGGGCTTGTGTGTGATTTCACAAGGTGTTCAAAGGAGAAATAGAATCTTAAGGTGAGATTTGAAGAGCCCAGTCACTAAAATTGTCTTTTTGTGGGTCTAACATCTACAATGTGAGTGCTGCTTTTCTGAGTTAAGCATTTCCTTAGGCATTTCTCCTGGGGGATGGAATGCCTGGGCTCCTGATGACACCATCAGGAAGGGAGTTCCAGAGGTAGGTTGTAGGTTATTGCTTACTTGGTTCATACCAGACATGGCATGTTTATCTAATTTAATATTCACAACAGTATTGTAATTATATGCTGTTACTACCTGCATTATTCATGTAAAGAAACTGAGCCTTAGAAAGGTTAGTTTGTCAAAGTTTACACATAATTGCTACAGACAGAATGTTTGTATCCCCACCCCCCAAATCATATGTTAAAACCTAACCCCCAAAAATGATGGTATTTGAATATGGGGGTTCTTTGGAAGGTGATTAGATCCTGATGGGGATGGAACTCTCATGAGTGGGATTAGTGCCCTTATAAGAGAGAACTCAGAGAGCTGCTTCATCCCTTCCATCATGTAGGAACACCATGAAAAGGTGACCGTCTATGAATCAGGAAGCAGGCCTCACCAGACATCAAGTCTGCCCATTCCTTGATCTTGCAGTTCTGAAAAGAGTTAGAAGTACTTTCTGTTGTTTGTGAACTACCCAGCCTGTGGTATTTTTGTTATAGCCACTCAGACTTAGACAATGGTAAAGAATGGATTTTACTTCAGAGCCTATACTCTTAACCAGTATAAAATACTGTTGCTAACACTCTAAGTATAGTAATTATATGACTCAGAGAAAGAAGAGAGAGCTCATCATAAGAACACTATGTTTACATGTGTGTGTGTGTGGGGGGAGGGTGGTGGGGAAGGTTTATTGTGATTTAATTCAAATCCTAATCATAGGTAAATTATTAATCTAGAATTAATTTATCTAAGATTATTAATGTAATTCTGACTTGGTTTGGTTATTATTAGCATTTTATTTTTCTCAAAGTCAATGGAAGTTACATATCAGGAAGTAATCACTTTACTGACTAACCTAGCTACATCCTCTCTTCTTCTCTACCTCCTTACTTTCCTCCCTCATCCTTTCTTCTTCATTCTCAAGTACTCAATTATTTCTTGAGTATTTGCTCTGTACTTGGCACTGTAATACACAATGAGGGCACATAGATGAGTGAGTTTCAGTATACATCTTTAGGAATCTTACAGCCTGGAAGGAAAATTAAAAAATAATTACTGTTCAACATGGCAATGGTTATAAAGGAACAGATTTTCTAAATCTTGTTTTAAGGAACACTCTTTGGCAGAATGTTAAGTAAAGGTATCATGAAAAAGAAGTATTTTAAATTAAAACAAGTTTAAGAAATGTTGGGTTAAATAAAATTAAGCAAGTTCTTTCTTACTGGAGAATTTTCAGACTCTTTAAATTGTTAAAGTGTACTGTGAATCTCCAAGAAAGTAAGAGAACATATTTTTCAAACCCATTTGACCATCTTTATTCATGGCACACAATAAAGTATTTATTCATTCTTTATTATCTTTCCTCATCATCTATTCATCAGTCATCCATTTATCAACTATCCATCCATCCCTCCATCCATCCATCCATCCATCCATCCATCCATCCATCCATCCATCCATTTTATCTAATCTTACTTCGATTCATCCAATATCTTGAATACCTATTATGTTCCAGACAATGTGCTACATCCTAGAAAT
The DNA here is from genome assembly GCA_004026665.1 of Murina feae. Classification (NCBI taxonomy): domain Eukaryota; kingdom Metazoa; phylum Chordata; class Mammalia; order Chiroptera; family Vespertilionidae; genus Murina; species Murina feae. The sequence continues at coordinate 32,577 of PVJC01002933.1, forward strand.
CCATCAGTAAACAAATTTGTGGAGTTAGTATTTTAGTCAGGGAAATAAGCATCAATCAAGCAAATAATTGTATAAGATTATCAGATACACATAGGAAATAATCAGGGTTTTGAGATGAGAGAGAAAAAAGGAATGATCTACTTGAATGTTGGTTGAGAGTCCTCTGTGAGCGAAAGACATTTAAAGTAAGTGTCTTCTGGAGGAAGAGAATGAGCCAGCTTTGCAAAGAGCAAAAGGAAGAGCCATCCAGGAAGAGGAAACAGCAAGTGCCAAAACCCTGGAATACAGAAAGGCTTGGCAAGCTTCAGGAATTGGCTTCCTCTAGGACTGCAGGCCTGCTTAAAGGCAGAAGGCTGAGCCTGACACATTTTTAAGAATGAGAATCTCATCATCAGTTGGAGGAGACCCTGACACTATCTATTCCAAGTTCCTATCCAAGAGAGTCCCATCTTCTAGTATAGAGGACTGCCTGTTCTTCTTGGGTCTGTTTATAGGCTTTTCCCTTTCAGATGGGAGGTTAACTTTAGTCCCAGAATGCACCAGTGGAGAGCATTGCTTGTGACATTTCTCTTCATATGAAATGAGGACCAGTGAGGATTGAACAAATTGCTGGTTTTTAAGGAGAAAACTTCTCTCAGAGTTGCAGAGATCAATACAAGTAATCATAGTTGATAACCTTCACCCCATCCTAGAAATAGGGAACAAGACCGAAGCGGGGAACTGACAAAGAAACTACTTGGTATACTTGACTCAGTGGCCAAGGAAAGGAATGAGAATAACTGATTCGTGAAGCCTGAGTGCTCTGCTCCCAGAGCTTTTATCTTTCAATTCTCCCTGCAAGATTAAGCATCCCCAAACACCACTTTTATGGTCTCTGCCTTGGTTCAAGGAATTACAATGGATCTTCTTTACTGTCAAGTCAACTGAAAACTTCTCTGCTAGACATTCAGGACTATCTATATCATCATTTTCTTCTGGCTGACCCTCTGCCTTCTTCTTGCCTGTTCCCTCCACACACACACATACACACACACACTCTGAATTTGTTGCAGTGTACAATTAAGGCCACAAAAAAAATGAAAGAATTCAGGTTTTGTGTTCCCAATCCTGGTTTTGATTCTCTGCTTCTAGCTGGCTGCTTGACTGTGTATCTCAAAGAACTTTAGCTTCCTCACCTGCATTAACAGGTAGTGATAATAATAGTACTTGTTACATAGGAATGTTGTTATCTGAACTCAGTTGTCATAGTGTCTTCCCTCCTCAGACACTCAGTTCTTGCATATCATTTACTCTGTGCTGGTGCCCCTGCTCTTGGGTTCTTCCATCCTTGTTTGGACTTCATGATTAACAAAATGGACTGGAACATGGGTCCATGGAGGCCAAGGTCAGGGGTTCATTTTCCTAATGGACCATTTTATCCATAATCTTTGAATGACCACAGGTTGTAGACCTCTTAGTGTGAAGTCCTTTAAGTGGAGAAACCCATTCTCGATCCAGGTAAAAGGATACCAGCATGTGTCATAGAGGTGAATTAGGAGCATTGTTTTAAATCAAGGTACCACATCTGTGTATGTATCTCTGGAATATCCTGAATCTGGGTCCCCAGGATTAGAACCCAGTGCTCATGCAGCAAACTTGCTGCATAATTATGGAGGCCCCAATACCTCTTCTTTGTTAATGTAGTCACTAGGGGCCCAGTGCATGAAATTTATGCACTGGGATGGGGTTCCTCAGCCCAGCCTGCCCCCTCTCACATATTGGGAGCCCTCAGGGGGTAGCCTACTGACCACTTAGGCCCACTCCTGCTCCCCTTGGGGAGTGGGCCTAAGCCACAGTCTGGCTTCCCTTTGTGAGAGGAGACCAGGCTAATCAGGGGAAGCCACCAGCCCCATCACCCAGCTGCTGCACCCACTGCCAGTCACTGCAGTCACCAAGGTGTTTTCATCAACATGGACTTCAGTCCCTTCACCATGAAAAAATAACAACTTTCTTTAGGCATTTTCAAGAAGTATCTTTCATAGGATATGACATTTCTTTTTTTCTTTTATCCTCACCTGAGGATATGTTTCCATTGATTTTTAGAGAATGTGTAAGAGAAGGGAAAAACAGAGAGAAATATCAAAGTGAAAAGAACACTTTGATTGGTTGCCTCCTGCATATGCCCTGACCTGGGCCCTGGCCAGGGAGGAGCCTGCAACCTAGGTTCATGCCCTTGGTCAGAATTGAACCCAGACCCTGCAGTCAGCAGGCTGAGGCATTATGCACTGAGCCAAACTGGCTAGGGCAGGATATGACATTTCTTAGCCCTCTAGCAGTGCACCTTCATTTTTTTTCTCCAGGAGTGTGGTGGAAAAAATCCTGGATGCCTTTTTGGATTCTTATTACCCAGGTTACTAAGAATATTACCAGTGGCATACAGGGAGCTTAGTCAATGAGTGGTCAGAAAAGGTATACCCACTTTACCCCTGCCCCTCCAATCCCAGCTCCACCCCTGCCCAGGCTTGTAACCTCTGCTTGAGGCTTGCAGGCCTGGGCAGGGGACCCCCAGACCCCTGCAATCACTAGCTTCACAGAGCCCAGGCCTCTGCCATTGTCAGCTCTGCCCTTGCCCCATTGGCAGCCTCTGACCAAGGCTGTAGGCCTAGGCAGGGGACCCCTAGGTCCCTCTGATCACAGGCTCCACCCTTGCCCCATTACAGCCTCTGGCCAAGGCTACAGGCCTTTGCAGAGGACCCCCAGACTCTGCTTTGCTGGCTCCACTGGTGCCCAGGCTCCTGTGATTTCTGGCCTTGCCCCTGCCCAGGCCTGAAGCCTCTGGCCCAGGCCTTATGCCTGGGTAGGGCACCCTCGTACCCCTCTGATCACTGGCTCTGCCCCTGTCTCCTCCGCTGGTGCTCATGCCTGAGGCATCTGAGGTCTGGCCTGGGCAAGGGACCCCCATCCCTCTCTGATCACCTGTTCTGCCCCTTGGACCCCCTGCCTCCCCTGCCACTTGCCTGGCTAACAGGCCTGACCACTTCAGTGGTGGGGCTGAGCCAGACTGGGCGCCGCCATCTTGTAGCTATGGGGGAAGCCATCTTGTGACCATGGGGGTGGCCATCTTATGGCCATGAGTGCAGCCATCTTTATGATGGAGTGACACCTAATTTGCATATTACTCTTTTATTAGATAGGATATGGCTATGTGCGCTGCCATCTTGTGGCTACGGGCGTGGCCATCTTGTGGCTATAGGGGAGGCCATCTTTGTGATGGAGTGATGCCTAATTTGCATATTACCCTTTTATTAGATAGGATAGGTCAAACAGTTACACTTGCAACTTTAGTCACAAATACTCTTTAACTCCAGATATAAAGGCTCCCTAAGTCCAGTCATTCTCTGACACCCTAACCCAGTGGCTCTGGCCTTAGTTCCAGATTGCTCAGCTTAGCTGGGGTCTTGCCATTGGCACTTTTATGTGTCCTCTCACCTTCTCCCCAGCATAGTTAACTCAAACATGCAGCTCAGAATGTGAAACCACCTCGTAACCCTATCAGAAACTGAAACATAGACACCCTTAACCTCTTTCACACACTAACTCTTTCCCAAATCAGTCACAGCTGACCCTGACCTCAACTGCACTGGCTTCCAAGTGTCAATCACTGGGGTGATATTATGCTGGCTCCAACATGCCATCTACCCCACACCATCCTTACAGAGAATATTTACAGTTTCCTCTCTATTTGGCCACAACTTTGAATTTTAATCCTGGAAATAGGTAATTTCCCAATTGAGGGTATAGGCCATCTTTATCTTCAGAAAGAATGACCTCCTATTTCGGTTACAATTTCTTTTTAATTCCAGCTTCCTTCTAAGGTGGTCACAGACTGATCCCTAGCTCAGATCCAAAGTAATCCCGGAATCATGATCATGTAGTCTCTTCCTTGTTCTGACCACTCCTGGATTCTTCCTTTGGTTATAGATTGTTCCATGCCTGATAAATTATAACTCCAGCCACAGATGGAACCTAGGACTCCTGCTCCAGTGCAACCTTAAACCTTGACCGTAAACTAACAACCCAGCCCAACACTCCCCTCAATAACTGCAAATTTATAACCATCATTTTTAATGAAAAATATTTAAATATATACAGATGCCAAGAAACTAGTATATTAAATCCTATGTACTTACCTCAAGAATTATCACTACTTGATCATTTTTGTTTCATTCACATCTTTACCTACTCTCTTTTTTATTCTTCCCTGGATTATTGTGAAGAAAATATAGACATTATGATATCCTATTTTGGTTTGTATCTATAAAATGCAAGGTCTCTTTTTAAAAAGATAAAAAAGTTATAACCGTGATACAATGATCGTACTTAAAACTTAACCCACAACTGAAACTCCTTATACACAAATATCTAGTATCTATATTTCTCTAATTGTTTATTTACACTCATTATATTAAATTATTATGTATTATACATATGTGTATATATTTTCAGTTTGTTTATTTGATGCCAATAAGGTCTGTATTTTGTTATTATTTCATATGTCTCTTTGTCTCTTCTATTCTGTGAGTTTTCTCTCTGTCATTTTTATTTCATTTGTTGTTCTTGTTGCCGTTGAAGGAACTTCCAGTTGCTAAGCCCTAAGTGTGGGCCAGGATGATCATTAGTTCTGGTCACCAATGCACCAGTATAACTGTCCACAGAAGAGAAGATCTGGTTGTGAGGGATGCAAGCCAGGGAACAGGTGGGGTGTCCCTCAGTATAGCATCTAACTGTGTGCTTCTGCCCTCCAGTTAGTGAGGAACATGGTACTCATGTATCAAATAATGTTCGTGTCTTGTGCTCTTCATGTTCATTCTGTCTTCTCAATGCTATTTGCTGACATGGGGTCATGGCAGCAAATATGCAATCAAACAACCTACAGATACATATTAAAAATTTAAAATTGCATGCACAGAAATAGCTCACTGTCCCTGCCCACCCATCCTTAGTCTGGTTATGGCAATAAGATTTACATGAGACGAGATTTACAATGCAAAGCTGTGGTCATTAAGATGGGCTATTCAGGTGGCCAGTGTCATCACTTCTGAGAGTTTAGTGAAGGGAAGCCATTTGAACTAAGGAATCATCTGGGGATAGGAGGGAGAAACAGCCATACAGTTTCCCATTCCAAAGAGGAAGGGCCCTAATCTCAAAGGGCCAGGCTTTGGGGGTGAAGACTCGACTGTAAGAGCAGGAAGTTCACATTTGAGTGTTGGGATTTCTGAACCACTTTGTATGATTAGTGTTGAGTGAAGTAGCAGAAAACAGTATCTTCAGCAGCTCCGTATTGCCTTTAGAGGAATGATGCTCAAATTTCTTGGGTGATATTCAAGTTTCTGCCCATCATTTCCCAGCCTATTTTAACAGCCATAGCTCCCTCTTTTCTCCTACTGGAATCTTCTCCAGTTAGACTGAGCTCCTCCCTGCTTCCCAAATAGGCCATGTATTTTCCTACTTCCTTACATCAGCTCATGTTGTTCCCTCGTCCTGGAATGCCCATCCCCAAACCCCCCTGTGCACATCCTGTCCAGAATCCAAGTTGACAATACTCACACCAAACTGTTAAGCAGCACAAGATGGAGTCAGCTTGAACCCAAAACAAAGACTTGTTCAAAATGACCCAGAGCTTGGGACTGAAAGGTTCCTTGCCTAACCGGCCTGCAGAGGAGGCTGAGCCAGGAGAGATGTTGTTTGATACCCTCACTATGGCTCAACTCATCCAAAAGGAAAGCTCAATGAAAACAGGTTGAGCAAAATTGTACATGCTCATTTTTCAATACAGCTTTCAGATGTAATTGTAGGGAACATTTGTTTTGGTTTGAATTTCTCTAGGTTTCAGATACCATTTTCTTTCCCAAACTAGGTCATTTGAATTATCTGCTGATAGTTCAAATCTGTAGATAATTTGCTTTTACTCACATTTCTAAGAACTAATTACCTGTACATATAAAATGATGAAATCTCATTATATTTTCTTTTAAAACTCTGACATGCATTTAATTGCATTAGTCAATTATTACTGTACATGCTGAGGATTTGCTATTGACCAGCTCGTGCTGGAATATTTACTGCACAGATGTGTTCCTTTAATTAAACAAATGTGATTACACACATATCAATTTTTATTTGGTTTCAAAGCTCAGAATCTAAAAGTGAATGCAGTTGGCAGAGCTGTGTGGGGCTTGTTCCCAGGAATGCAGTGAGAGGCTCTTATTCAGGGAATGCTGAACGCCTGAAATTCTGTGAGGGGAACTTTAGCCAAAAGTGGGTTTTTGGTGGTGCATAAGTGCCCCTGAGTAAACCCAAGAAGGGAATAAACAAACCAGCCCCGAATCTTCCTAGAATATCTTCAGTTTTGTTCCTTTATGTAGAGAGAGAAGAAGGACTGTGCTTGAAGAGCATACAAGAAAACTAATCTAAAAGTTCATCCATTTAATATTGGAGATTGCTTGGGATTGGTCCTTGCTTCCATTGGTGAGCTGGTATTTGTATTTAAAATCAGGGGTGAAATGGCACAACATTAGAAGATTGGACGTGCTCTCTTGAGTCTCCTTTGGTTATAAGCTACATAATACTCCTTTGGTTATAAGCTACATAATACTCCCCAAACCATGAGATTAGTATCAAGAAAGATGACCATCTCTCAGTTCTTAGTACAAACCAAGCAGTTTTGAGTAATAACATGAAGACTTAGAAAATTGGGATGTGTTTTGTGAACTGGAGTAATGCAAAATCCTCTACAATATCTGGAACAATGACTGCACATATCAAGTACTTAGTAAATAAGCTTGGGTACTAATAAAAGCAGTAAGTCAATCAATTAATCAACAAACACTTACAAAGCACTTATGAACTGGTGGTCACAGACAGAAAGGCAGAAGGGAGATCTGTGCACAGTAATGCAGACTGACTTTTTGCCTTAGTTGCATACATGAGGGGCCACTGTGTTGGTTTTCTAGAGTATCTCTGTCTGGGTTTCATGGGCAGGTACTTGAAGAACCAATCCAGTTGGTCAGATCAACCAGAAGTTCTGCTGAAGCTAGACTAGCTGTTTCCAGGACTCCTAGATGCAGACTGCATCTCTGAGGATGAGGTTGAGGAAAAATGAGGTGGGACATGCCTGAGTTCCCAAACCCACCCTGAGCATGGAGAACTCAGTGAAATGCTGGAAAGTGTGCCATCAACTCTAGGTGCAGAGAAGGATTTGCTAATGGAGAGGCAGCAAGTTGTTGCAAAAAATAAAGATGTTGGGGTGATACATAGCTGAACACCCAGTTTAGGCAGAACATTGGGCTATGTGGCTTTGACCCTTTGTGATAATTTCCTCACCTAATGGTGATGATGAAACTAATCTCATAGTGTTGCTATAGTGATTATAAATCATGTAATGTGTGATGCCCAGAACTTAGTAGTTTTTTAAGTAATTGTTGTTGGAGATTTGGGGGAGTGAAAGAGTTGGTGTTGGTTAGCTGGGGAAGTTTGATTGTTCATTTTTGGTCACTTTGCCTATCCCATTCTTCCTTTTAGCACATTGCATACCACTGACCTATCCCCACCTCAAGGGGAAAACCTGTGACAAATGCATTTGCTGAGTTTTAACAGCAGGAAGGTTATCTGGCTCAGTTCTGTGGCAGTGAGTTGCATTAAGTCTTTCAGTTTTTAAGGGTCAGATTTAGGATTTGAACCCAGGTCTCCTTACTTTAAGGTAAATAAATCTCCCTGCATTATGTTTCGCGGTGGAATGAATGTTATACACCATCCACAGAAGAATGCTTTTAAGAAAGGGAATATGGGAAGGGAAACAGTTAATCCAATCTAATAGTAGCATTTTAAGCACTTCTGCCTCACTCAGTGAGGTACTGTTAGGATATTTCTGCCTTCTCCGATTACTTACACAAGGGATCATCATTTTTTCTATGAATTAGACTTTAATTTTTCAATCCACATGGCTTGAAATATTGATCCTCTCACCTAGTTGGGGTTTGGGGTGACATTTTCTAGGCTATAAAACCCAACCCCTTCATCCAGGGTACATGCATGCACACATAGCCTAATATCATTTCCATGGACACCATTGAGAAGCACGGGGAGCACTGGCCTAACTGGACCATCTGGTTTAGAGACACAGCTTCAGTCTTGGCTTTGCTTTTGAACATCTAAATAATCCTAGCATATCAAATCATTTGAGCCTCAGTTTCCTCATTAGCAAAATGGATGTACCTTCATCTTGCAGTTTTGCTATAAGGATTCAGTGAGAGTGTCCAGTATAGTGTCTGAAATATAACAAATGGTCCATGACAGATTGTGCCTTTTTCTTAGTTTCTAATTTGATTTGTTAAAGCGGAGAGTATAACTTCTGGCTTTCCACCACTCACACAGCTTGATAGTCAGGAGATAACTTAGCTATTCAAGCGCTGATCTTTGGCTGTGAGCCACCCCTGCCTCATCTCAAGTCCCATTTCGTCTCCCAGCAGAGGTTCAGGTCACTGCTTTGAGTGCAGACTGGGACGAGGCCCTGCTGGCCCCACCTGCCAAGGGGGACCCATCTCAGGCCCAGCCCTGCAGCCCCAACACACCCAGCTCCCTGGATGCTGATCTCATCCTTTTGTCAGGGCTAATTATACTTTAAACCAGATTTGTAGGAAGCAACATGCATGCACACATAGCAAAGCCTGGAGTTGCTTACCCAAAAACAAGTTCCCTCCTCCTTCTGCTCCAGTTCTTCAGCTGTACCAGGAGCAGGGATGGGGGTGGGAGAGGAAATGGAGTCTTCATCTGAGTGTGCTGAGGCAAGACAATCTCAGAGTCACCCTCCACCTTGCCTGTCCTGGACTAGTTGAGGCTGCAGCTGCAGTCATCCCAGTGTGGTGCAGCCCAGCTGGGCACTCAGCCTCTCCTCCCTGGGAATGGGTCATTGCGGGTTGAACCCAGCACTGCAGGGGGTGAGAGCTGGGCTTTTCGCCCACTGTACCTCATTATGTATTCCTTCATTGTTTCCTATGCAAATTAAGTTAATGAGAATTAGGAACATAATGGAGCCCATTCACCGTTCTAGTCGCTGGAAAATGGGTTTGACTACCAATTTTCCATTACAGCTGTTTTGTAATTACCGTGGAATACTCTGAATTCTAATGGAGACAGGAGCTGCCTGACAGCCTCTGGAGTACTTCTTCTTCTTCTTCTTTTTTTTTTTTTAAAGCAAGGTTTTTGTTTGTTTGTTTGTTTGTTTGTGTTTTTTAAAAGGAAACCCAAACCCAGAGCCTTTCTATTGGGAGTTCCCGGATTTGGCTTCTGCTATGAAAATCTCCTCTGCTACTATTTCAGGACCTGTTTCCATTGGTGGGGTTCCTGACATTTTAGGATTAGATTAGTTACCTGGCAAAACTGAAGTTATCCTTTCCCTTGAAAGCCAGCAAAGCAGAGTCTGGGATCATATTCAATCGGGAGCTGCCCTCTGAGGTGGCCAGAGCAGCCCAGGGCTAACATGCACTGCTCCCTGCTTCGTTTGGTCTCCTCCCCACCTCTCTCCACCCAGGTCCCTGGACCGCAGGTCCTCCCTTTCCCACCTGTTGCTAAACTCTGGACACTTATGATGAGATGGTTATACCTGGATATAAAGAGAACCTCTTTTTACTCATTGAAGACTCTAGGAGAAAGAACATTTTAAAGTTCCAAACAGTTCAAAATTTACCAATGGTTCAAAATTACTAGAGCACAAGATGCAAGGGAGAGGGGGAGGGGGGCTGATGACAGTGAGCACCAAGGAAAGAGAAGGGCCCTGGCAGGCTGTTGTATGAGGCTGAGCTAAAATGTCAAGATTTTATTTCTATGGCTTATTGAGCAGGGGTGAGACACAATGAGAGTTTTAGTGTAGAAGGGTATTTTTGTTACAGTATGGATAAAGCTTTGGATGTCGGTATCTTGGGCTAGGGTTGTTTTGTGTGTATAGGACACACAAAATGACAGGTGTACACTGCTTCAGATTGATGAGGGAACCCAAAGGCTTGAACTAAAGAGGTGACAGTCAGGGTGGAGAGAAGTGGATGGGTTCTGAAGATGTTCAGATGGTAAAGCCAACAAATTTAATTATTAATTGAATACGTGTGTATTGTGGGGCAATAGATGAACTCAAGGGTTCCTCCTTGGACTATTGTATGATCCAGTTCACCAAGATATAATAATATTGAGAGCTAAAATTTATGGAGAGTGAAATATGTGCCAGGCACTATTTTGTTTTACGTGTAGAGTTCGTTTTATCTTTACAATAACCTAATGAGGTAAGAACTATTATTAACCTCAAATCATAAGTGAAAAACTTGAAACATAGGAAAGTAAAAAAAATACTTGCTCAAGGTATCATAGGCAGGAAGTGGTAGAGGCAGGACTCAAATCCAGGTGACCTAGTTCCACAGACCAGGTGGCAATGCTTGAGAAGATTTGCTAGAGAGGGAGGGAGAGAGGGAGAAAAGGAGAGAGGGAGAGAGGGAGAGAGGGAGAGAGGGAGAGAGGGAGAGAGAGAGAGAGAGATTTGCAGCGTGAATTGGAAGTTTGTGAGGTGTTAGTGTGCAAACTGAATTTGAAGACATGGAATGGTACAAAATCTCCTAAGACTGGTGAGTGTAGAGCTCTCTGGACAGCACCAGCTTTTGTATGATGGACTTAAGAAGAGGACCTCATGGAAGACACTGAAAGAAAATAGCCCAAGAGTAGGGAGAAAGCTAGGAGAAGGTGATGGCCTAGACTCTGAGGGATGGTGTGTTTAAGCTTCAAATCTCTGGAATTTAGAAAAAATAAGGATGCATTTTAAGTCCATTCTCTAAGAATTAGACCCTGAGGTGATTTAGGAAGCTGTAGCAGCTTTATACTTAGATAAAACTTCATCTTTGCCAAGATTTTCTGACACTGCTTAGAAGTTACTTCTTCATTTCAGCATCTTTTGCCACCTAGAGGGGTTGAGAATATTCAATCCCACCAAGTCCTGATTTCTTTTGATTTAACAGTTCTTCATGTAGCTTATCTCTCTCCTCTCACATTTTACATAGGCAGCAGGAGGAAACCTGGCAGTGCCTTCAACACTTTGTTTGGAAATCACCGTAGCTACACAACCAGGTTCATCCCTTACAAGTTCTGATTTCCCCTGTATAACAGATGGAAACTGTGCTAAGCTTTCTGCCACTGCATAACAAGACCCCCTGCCTCCAGTTCCTAGCAACCCACTCTGCACCTCCTTTTGAGCCTGATTGGCAGTGTCCTTGTTGGCCCTATTCCTATGAACAGTCTGTTCAAGGCAATTTAGGCACTCTCTGTCATGCCCTTCAAAACTCTTCCAGACTCTTCCTGTTCCCACATTTTCAGATGGTTGTTTCAGAAGCACCCCCTTCTGGTACTAAATTCAATACTAGTCAGGATTCAGCAAGAGAAACAGAACCAGTAAAATCATATATACATACCAGTAAGATCATATATACATACAATAATATATATTATTGTTACCAGCTTACACAATTGTGGGAGTTGGGTAAGCAGTCTCTAAAGGGCTATCGTCTCCTCATCTGATGCAGAAGATTCAGGTCTGAAGGCAGGTAGTTAGGAAAGGGAGATCATGAATAGGTTGCAACCCACAAATATACAAGCTGAGACCCATGACCATGTCCAGAAATCCATATCCATGTTACTGCCTCTGGCTTTGGTGATGAGGTCACTCTGCAGAAGCCAGGGCTTCTCATCAAAGAGCTAACCACATGCCTGGCCCAGGAGCCAGAGGAGTTGATGTAGGCTCCAAGGGAAGTTAGAGAAATTGCTCACTCCTGGCTACTTCATGCCATTTCGGTAAATCATCAGATCAGCAACAGTGTTAGTTATAAAACAGCTGCTGCTTACTTCTGCCTCCTTTCCCCCTAATCCCCAGAAATGTCTCTCATAACTTACCCTAACTAGAAACATAGACAGAAAGGAAAATATGCAAAATGTAGTTCAGCCTACCTAGTCAGCACAGTACAAAGCCATCATATCTATGCTCCAGATATTCCTGCATCTCTGCATCACTGGACACTTTCCCTGGGAATACCTTCCCTTCTGCCTCTTATCTCTGCCCCAACCTGTGCCTCAGCCCTCACCATACCTTCACAGTGACTGTCCTAATCTGTCCCCACAGCATCAGATACTTTCCTTACAGCACCAATCACCATGTATGATCTTCATTTACTTATTTGTCTATCTCCCTCCACTGGACTCTAAGCTCCTTAAAGGAATATGCCATATTCTCCCTTACCTCCTTAAATGCTATTGCCTAGCCCATAGTAAGTGCTTATTAAGTTTGAGTGAACAAAAGAAGTCACAATGCCTCTGATAGTGTCTTGGATAAAATAATATTCCACTTCATGAGGCTCTTGTGGAGATGATATGTCCTGATGTATGTGCCCAGTTCATGGCTTGTTACTCTGAAGGGCCAGAGCTCTCTGCTCGGGTCTAGGCCTATGGTGTGACACATGGTCCCTGATGGGCCTTCAGCCTTCATCATTGCCCTGTCCAAGTTGTCATTCTAGCCCTTGCTGGGTAGCTTAGTTCGTTAGAGTATTCTCTCAATATACCAAGGTTGTAGGTTCAATCCCTGGTCAGGGCACATACAAGAAATGACCAATCCTATATAATAAAAGGCTAATATGCAAATTGAACAAACGACCAGTCACTGTGACACACACTGACCACCAGGGGGCAGATGCTCAATGCAGGAGCTGCCCCATAGTGGTCAGTGCTCTCCCACAGGGGGAGTGCCACTCAGCCAGAAGCCAGAATCATGGTTGGCGAGTGCAGTGACGGTGGCGGGAGCCTCTCCTGTCTCTGTGGCAGTCAGACCTCCCCTAAGGGCTCCTAGATTATGAGACGGCAGAGGGCAGGGACCCCTCAAGTGCATGAATTTTGTGCACCGGGCTTCTAGTGAATGCTAAATAAGTAGAACAACAAATTGATGCCCCCCTCTTTCTATCTCCCTCCTCCTCCTCCTCCTCCTCCTCCTCCTCCTCGTCCTTCCTCTTCTTCTTCCTCTTCTTCTTCATCTTCTTCTTCCTCTCTCAAATTAAAAAACTTGTCATTCTGGACCCCCAAAGTCAGGGAGATGGCAAAATCTTGCATGTTTGCATGCTCAGGAAGGAGTTGCACTGATATACTTCTCTCTTTGAGGGGAGAAATATATATACAAGGATTCTCCAGTTAACTTGAGATTAAATGATCCCAATCTTGGAGAAGCCATGGTTGTGGAGATACATTGTCTATGGACCTGAGAAGTTAGTGTGTCACTTGATCTGGATTTCACAAAGCATAGTGAGCAGGTCAGGTTCAGATCCAGGTAAGCAAGGTGTCATCTATCAACCTGTCTATGTTTATTCAACACATTGAGGATGTACAGTTTCACTAGTGTTATGAGGATATGGAGGGATTAAAACATGTGAAATGTTTAGAATAGTGCTCAGTACCAAATATTTGCAAACATTGTATAGTAAGTGACACAGATAGTTCTCAATTTATGCTTTATCTTTGTAGGCATGAAGGCATTATCTTCTCTCTCTCTTTCTCTCTCTCTCTCTCTCTCTCTCTCTCTCCTTCTCCCTCTCCCTCTCACTCTCTCTCTCCCTCTCTCCCTCCCTCTCCCTCTCTCTCTCTCTTTCCATGCTGTGTTATATAAATTTAAACTGATGATCTATCTGAATCTTGAACTAATTGATATAATTTATTGAGTACTTATGTGCCAGGAACTGTGCTAACTACCTTAATTTCACAAGAGTTATGATTAGATTTAGTTGCATATAACATAAAACTTATCTGATTTTTTTTTCTATCATGGAAAAGATGCCTGGAGGTAATAATCAGGGCTATTGAGGTTCCACCATATCATTAGAAAACCAGTATTAAAAAGTTTTTATTTCACTAGTTGCAAGGGAAGCTGGGAAATGTAGCATTTTTAGCTGGGGGGCATTATTGCCTTGACTAAAACTCAGATTCCATTACCAAGGAAGATGGGGAGAATGGATATTGAGTGGCATCAGACTCTCAGATCCAAGTGCTGCAGTGGTTCTCAACCTGTGGGTCGCGACCCCTTTGGCGGTGGCCCTTTCACAGGGGTCACCTAAAACCATCCTGCATATCAGATATTTACATTACGATTCATAACAGTAGCAACATTATAGTTATGAAGTAGCAATGAAAATAATTTTATGGTTGGGTCACAACATGAGGAACTGTATCTAAAGGGCCAGAAGGTTGAGAACCACTGAAGTACTGGATTCTACCAGAAATCAAAAGACAACCTCTCCTCTGTTTCCCAGGTCCTCACGAAGCAGGAGGAGAAGGACAGGTACACAGGTGCTGTAAAGGTAAAATCCGTGTTCAAAAGTGGCTCAGGGGAGAGACAGGACCACTCTCAGACCAGTGATGGGGAGTCGGACAAGATGACATAGCGCTCCAGGAATGGACTTTGAAGATCAACTCTGAGACAATCCTACTGTCTAAGGATGTTGTGTAGACCTGGGATTTCTGTTTACCTCTGTTCCAGCCACTGAGGGAGGAAACTTCTGCTCTGTGTCCAAAGGGAGACGGATGTCAGTTTGGAAAGGAAGGAAGCATAGGGGCTGGTTGCCACCTCTCACCAGGACCTAATTCACACTCAGGGAACATTTGATCCTCTGGGCTCTGAGGGAAGTTTAATTGAAATGCAAAAACCAAAGGTCAAAACCATGTAAAATTTAAAGGCCATTTTTACTATTTGACAAGGAACAAATTGTAACTTTATATTGCTTTTAGATGCAATTTTGTTCAGGGAAATTAGATTATGCTCAACTAAAGCACCTTCTTTAGAGCTTTTAGATTAAATATTAGAACTTATCAGAAGGACCTTGATTTCCTCAGTAAATACCAAGGAAAATATTTGGTGAGAAATGCAGCTGCTTAATTTGCATTAATACAAACCAGAACTATTAAGCTTAGTTGATTAGCATATTCATATGTACTGTAGTCCCTGTGTGTTTAAAATAGATCCTGCTGGATTCTGATTACAAATTCAATGTATGTATGACTCTAAGAACCAGAGTCTTGGCCATAGACTGTGCCATTGATTGAGGGGGCGGGCACCAGTGGGAGGTAATTTTTTAACTGAGTACTGTCTCAAGCATAACCTGGTACCCAGCAGAGCTCTGAGAAGACTCTGGGAAGCAGATGAACTGAGAGATAATAACCCAGGATAGAGCCTAGGTTACTTGGGAGCCAGATATGTTTGAAACAATATGTATGGTATGTGTTTCATTCATTTACTTGTTTGTGCCTTCATTTGTTCAATACATATTTGTTATGTGCCCAGCACACTCTAAGCTCTTTTGCTGGAGCTAGGGTGACTGCTGAGAACAAGAGCTACTGGTACAAAGGTTCATTTCCGGAAATATTTACTATCTTGCCAATCTGGAGCTGATTGTGCTTCTGCCTAATTCTATGACTTGGTGCATCCACAGCTGGGCTTATGCCTCTCTATAGAAGCTATCTCTCAACATGGGGCCCAGGGGCAGACAGCAGGGCTCAGGCAAGGGCTCCATGGCTGCTCCTGCTCTCAAGGAGGCTACGATGATACCCACTAAGTGCCCCAAGGGGAATAGGCCCTGCCAGAAAAATCTGGAGAGGGGCCATTTGAACCTGAGCCTTAAAGGATGGATGGGATGCTGGAGGTCACTGCTGGGGAATTAGGAAGATCCCGAGCCCAGACACGGAAGGAGTGCACAGAGTCTGGGTTGGCTGCCATGACGGCGTATTGAAGGAGGAATGGGGAAATGTAGGGCAGGCACCTGCTGGTGCCGGAGATTGGCCTGTTTACCTTCCTGCCAGCTTTCTAATGCTCCTGTCTGAATCAGTTACTTGGAAATCAGTTTGTTCTTCTTGCAAAAGTTGTGTGTAAATGGACTTATTTTTTTTTTCCAGACAAATTAATAATCGTCCTTTGACGTACAAGTTTTGAGATAATTTAATTTTACTTCTGATTAATCTTTTAAAATCTCTGACCCATTAACTTCCCTCCACTCCACACCCAGGAGCTATTACATATACATATATTACATAACTAGAGGCCAGTGCATGAATTTGTGCATGGGTGGAGTTCCTTGGTGTGGCCTGTGAGGACTGGGCTGAAACCAGCAGTCCAATGCCACTGCTGCTCCTGCCTGCTACACCCACTCATCCCGGCCCCGCTGCACCGGCCGTGGGCTCACACCCAGTCAGTCCTGATGGGGAGAGGCTTGCACCACCACAACGACACTCGCCAGCCATGAGCCCTTCATCTGGTGCCCACCAGGGGGGGTAGGGGATGAGACCTAATCAACCCTTTGGTCAGGTGGTGGGACACCCTTGCTAGCCTGGGATCCTGATCCATCCCACTGACATTTGCGCTGGTTATCGGGAGCCACCTGGCAGTCACTTTTATATCATTTCTTCCTTGCAGAGTGCCTAGGCAGGGAAAGTGGCCACGGTGCCCGAGGCCGACTTCCAGGAGGCTGGCAGCACTGTCTGGATCGTGCTGGTGGCACTGGTCTGTTGGTGCCTGGCCTATTCTCCAGAGATTGGACTTGCAGGACTATTGAGGGAGTGAGTGGCTGCTGCCAGGCTGGTGGCCTCTGGGACAGACGGGCGGTCAGTTAAGTGGCACTCCCACTGTGGGAGCGCACTGACCAGAGGGGGCAGCTCCTGCATTGAACGTCTGCCTCCTTGTGGTCAGTGCGTGTGTGTCATAGTGATCGGTCAACTAGTCATTCGGTCGTTAGGTCTCTTGGGCTTTTATTGATATATACTAGAGGCCCAGAGCACTCTTAAAATTTTCCTGTTTCTAAGGCTACCTACCACTGGAGGCGAATATAGTTGGTCGGTTAGCAGCTAATACACTTGAATGGGTTGATGCATATTGTTTACAAAGGAGGCTGTTGCCCCTTAATATGGCAAGTTCAGTGCCCTCTGGGGAGGACAGCACACCAAAGGACATTGGCCTTTCCTGTCCAAGTGCTCTTCATCCCAGAGCTTCCACAGTAGACACTTTTTTGGGTCACATGTTTTGAGATGGTGGGGGATGCAGGTTGACTATGGTAGGGCAAGAATCAGCAGACTACTCACTCTTCTGATGATTCCATTTATTTCCTTTGCTTTTTTTGTGACACACCTGTCTGGGATCCACATGTGGAATCCTGGAATTTTAGTGCTGGAAACTATTGAAGACATTATTTTAGTATAAAACTAAAAAAGCTCAAGTGGGTCTTGAGATGTTCCTCAGTGATCAATCCTCCAAAGGCTACATCTTCTGGATCTCAGACCAGTATGTGAGGTACTAGAAATCCTAGCATTTATGTGGTTTACATTGATCCAAACTGTATTCTGTGTGCATTGCAAGTAGATGCAACAGGTTTTCAAGTATCTACACAGACGAGAAAAGCTCCCTGGTTTGTGACTTTCCTTGAACTTGGCCATTCAGTCATCTGTTCATTCATTCTTCTATCAAATACTCAAGAGGGTCACCTGGATGCCACAATCTCCCTTCTTCCCTCCTGACACCATCACCATCAGAGGTGACACAGTGCTGTGACAGCCACGCCAAATGTTTGCTCCCTTTGGTTGGGCCATGTCCAGAGGATGTGCGTTTGGATAGAAGATTGTACCCAGCCCTCTGTGGCCTCTACCACTAGCCACCCTCAGGTCCTCATGACCACCATCTGACACCAGTGGGGTAACTTAGGAATAGGATAACCAAGGTGAGGCTCTCACTCCAGAGGCCCAAATGCCCAACTCAGGAGTATGTGCTTGGGGGTGCAGGGCACAGGGTGGCGGTGTTTCACTGGGGGAATAGAGGACAGGGCTGGAGGTGGACTTGGTCTCTGGAGTGGTACAGCCTAAGGCCTGAAAAGGAAGGCCAGACAGGTCAGGTGTGCACCAATGGGGCCTGGGCTGGCGGCTGAAGCCGGTTTTCTCTGATCAGTGCCAGCCATGCAGATGGCAGCACCCTGAGGTGTAGAGGGTTGGTTAGCTTTCCCCGTGATCTTGAGTTAGGAGCCTGCAGTGTGCTCCCTCAGGGCTGGCCTTTAACCCTTTCAAGTGCAGAATTCCGCATGCCTCGCCCACATGTAGGTACCAAGCTCTCAGGGTCAGTTTAACTCTTCCAGCTCCCACCATCCCCTTCCCTGAGTGCTGCTCCCAGCAAGAGCCTGACTCAGGGTGTAGGAAGCATTGAGGGAGGTGAAACCCTTAAGCGAAGTGGTGACGCTCCACAGTAACAGTTTGAGCACCAGTGATCAGGTGTGTGCGTGGTGGGAGCGGCAGTTCAGGCACCACAATGTCAGAGAAAGGCTTATGTGGCCCCCTCCCTTCCCCACTATTTTGGCCCAGCTGCTCTGTCTTTGCTCAGAACTTAGATGAAGCCCAACAGGGAAAGAGTCTGTTCACCTTATCTATGTTAGACCACTAGGGGGCAGTGGAGCACACTCGCAGGCTGCCTGCAGCATCAACAGGATGGGAAAAGCTCAGCAGAAGCTTCTGAGGCAGGGGAGACACCCTGGGGTACTCTAGGGTCAGAAACCATCCTTAGAGCATCTGGCTCCCTCTTAGACAACTGGAGAACTGTGCTTTAGCTTCAAATCAACCAGCTTCCATTTTACACAGAAATTGCCCAACCTTAATAGTCTCATCATCATTTTGTTCTGGACCACCACCCTTATTTCTCTGGCCTGAAGAGCCCAGAGAGGTCATGTAACTACACTGAAGACACACAGCATTGGTCAAACATTTGACTTTTAGTGGTGGGTTTCTGACCCCTAAGCCTTATTGCTCTATAATGATGAATCTAGTTCTCACCTGGGAAGCAGATGACCAGGCCTCACTTCGCACTGTTAGCAGGATCTTCTAGGGAGAGAAAGATCTTGCCTGGGAACTGAATTTTTAACAAGTTCTCCAGGTGATTCAGATAAGCAAGCAGAATGGGAACCCTGTCCTTGTGGGGGACCGTGACCTGAAGCAACTCATAAAGTGAAGTTTTCCTTTAGTTTCCTGGCTTCCCTCCACCCGACTCACTCAGGGCTTCCAGTCACCCTGTTCCCCAGCCTGTGGTGTCGACTGCTCACTCTCAACTGCCCCCTGCCACAGACTTCTCTCCAGCCCTCCTGGCTTCCCCACCTCCCACTCTGACAGAATGACACGGTGCTGTCCCTTACCGCCATACCTTCCAAAGTGACAAGTTAATCAGCTTAGAAAAATCAATTCTCGTGGGATTAAGATCGAAAGTTGCCCCAACAACTGGCCAGTTCCAGGTCAAGGGGATTTAAAGCAGGACTTTCTGGACATAACATCACAGTCTCGGCTTTAAACCCAGAAGTGCTGGCTTAAATACACTGAGACCCTAAGGATGGGGCTGTCAGCTTTCCGAAAGGTGGAGATGTTAAGTTGTGGTCAGGTTTGGAAGGTTGTTTGCTGCATTGTGGAGGCGACTGATGCCGGGCTCAGATTATGGTTTTATTGAAAAAGACATGTATTGTCTTTTGCATTATAGACATAATATATATGCATGTGAGACATAAAAAATAGAGAATATTACGAAGATAAAATTAAAAACACAAACAGTTTCTACTACCCAGCTGGGTTTAAGATGTCAGATGATATCTGTCCAGACATCTCTATTACCATGATGAGCAATTATTGTACTTTATAGAGCACCTACTATGTGTCAGACACAGTGTGTGTGCTTCACATGCATTCTGTCATTTTTTCCTCATGCAGCTCATGGGAAGGAGGTGACAGTTTTCTGATGGACAAAGAAACTGGAAGTAGAGGAGTTGAATCATTTGTCCAGGGGGACTACTATGTGACATGGCAGAACCCAGCCAGGTTTTCCTCACTCCAGAGCGCGGTGTTATTCACCTTCTGATATTGGCTACATATGCACCCATGCACACACCCCAAAGGCACACAGAAATGACACAAACCCTGTAGAAACACACACAATTCTCACACACACACCCTGCACACACACAGTTATCACACATACACACACCCTGCAGATACTCACACAGCTTTCTCTCTATCTCACACATACCTCTCTCACACACACCCTGCAGACACACACACAGAATTCACACACACCCTGCAAACCCACACACACAGCTCTCTCACACATACACATAACTCTCTCTCACACACACCCTACAGACACACACACAGCTCTCACACACACACCCCGCAGAAACACACACTATTCACACATACCCTACAGACACACGCAAAGTTACCACACATACACACCCTGCAGACCCATACACACAGCTCTCTCACTCATACACATAGCTCTCTCACACACCTTGCAGACACACACACAGAATTCACACACACTCTGCATACACACACACAGTTATCACACACACACCCTGCAGACCCCCCACACAGCTCTCTCTCTCACACACACAGCTCTCACACACACACCCTGCAGACACGCACACAGAATTCACACACACACACAACAGATACCCCCCTCACATAGCTCTCATGCATACACCCTGCAGAAACACAGAATTCACACGTACCCTGCAGACACACACACACATAGTTATCACACATACACATACCCTGCAGACCTGCACACACAGCTCTCTCTCACACACACACAGCTCTCACACACATCCCCTGCAGAAACACACACAGAATTCACACAAACCCTGTATACACACACAGTTATCACACATACACACACCCTGCAGACCCCCACACAACTCTAACACACACACCCTGCAGACACATACGCAGAATTCACACAAACCCTGCATACACACACATAGTTATCACACATACACACACCCTGCAGAACGCCCCCCACAGCTCTCACATACGTACCCTGAAGACACATACACAGCTCTCACACACACACTCTGAAGACACGCACACAGAATTCACACAAACCCTGCATACACACACAGTTATCACACATACACACACCCTGCAGTCCCCCACACAGCTCTTACATACGCACCCTGCAGACATATACACAGCTCTCACACACACACTCTGAAGACCCACATACAGAATTCACACATACCCTGCAGACACACACACACAGCTCTCTCACACACACTCTTAAGACACACACACAGCCCTCAGAAAACTCACCACAGATACACACAGGACTGACATACATTGCAGATGCACATACTACACACACACAATCACATACACATGCAGATGCACACACACATGCACATACACACAGAGTCACAGCCATAAACTTACACATGCAGAGGTTCTTCTGAAATTTGTTCTTTTTTTAATTCAATGTATATACAGAGCTAGTATTCTTTAAAAAACCTGAATGGTATTCTGTTGCATAGATCTATCACAATGTTTCTGATTAAATCCTATTTATGGCTCTCTAAGTTTCTGAAAATATTTGAATTACAAGAAAATGACAATAATGGAAAGTTACTGGGTTTTCATTATATGTCAAGTTACATGCATTATGTAATCCAATCTTTACATCAACCTTGTGTACAATCCCATTTTCCAGTTATAAAAACTGAGGTTGAGAGGGTATTAGAACCTCTGATTAATAAGAACCAGAGCTAGGAAATGTCTCCAGACTTACCCTCAGCATGAGCTATAACAGCAAAGGTCCCTGACCATAAGTGTCCCTGTTGAGAAAATTTGAAGAGAGGAATTCCAAGTCTAGGCTTATTCTATACATTATCTATTTTAAACATGTTGCCTTCAGAGAAATGTACCAATGGACACACATCCTCAGTCCACCTGTGAATGCCTCATTTCTTTTCCGATGTACCAGGACTGGGTATTTTTATCTTTGCCTGTTTGTTAGGTGGAAAGTTGTATCGGAGTATTAGACAAATCCTTTCAGGGAATCGGTTTTCACTGCCATAGTCATAGGAGGGTTTGTGGTGGAGGCGACATTGAAGGATGAGCAGGTTGGCATTAGCGGAGGCGATTTTTTCTTTCAGGCAGGACAGTGGGATTAATAGTGTTCCAAGGCTCTCAGTGGTCTCAGGGATGCTAGCTTGTTGGGCTGCATGTGGAAGCTCTGGAGCTGGCTTGGCACAGTAGCACTCTGCCTTGGCGCTCAGTGTTTGGAAGTCTTGCTTCCTGTGGACCAGGGGTGGGGAACATCTGGCCCGCGGGCCATTTAAGGGCCTAGAAATCATTTGATCTGGCCCTGCCAAAGCGTTAAGTGTAAATGAATTAAATGTTGGACAATATAGGAGGCTAATTTGTAAGGGGATGATTCTGTATGGCCCATGAATGATATTGTAAATATCCAAATGGCCCTTGGCAGAAAAAAGGTTCCCCACCCCTACAGTGTAGACAGGGACACAGTCTAGACTCAAGAGGTGGGGGGGAGGTGAAGGAGCAGCGCACTCTCACCTGGGAAACTCCCTCAGCGGACCACCTCCTGGACACAAGCAGGATGAGATCACCGGCCACTTGGGAAGCGCGTTGCTGGTGGCTCTGTGCTCTGTGTGGGGACTACTTACCCTTGGCCACTTCTCAGGCTCCGTGCACTACAGGCATTCCCAGCGCCAGGGTGCCAGCCTGTGCTGGTTGCTGCTAGAAGGTTCGTCTTGCTGTGTGTTTTAGGCCTGGGTCTCATACAGATAGCTACTTGTTGCCTTACAAATGGCGGCTCTCCAGGTTCATGTTATATTGGATCATGATAGAATGGTGCAGGCAGCTCCGGAGTAAAACTGGGTCTGTGTCAAATCCCCAGCCTGCCCCTTGACTCCCTCTCAGAAGCTGCCCACACCAGACCTGCCCTGTCTCTGTCGCCACCTGCCAACCTCTTTAGCTCAGCTCAGCACCCCAGGGCTGGGCAGCGCCAGGCAGCTCTGGAGATCACTCAACCGTTGAGGATTTGACACACGATCAAAATTGCAGCTATTCCTTTTTCAAATTTTACCTTCCTGAGCTTTTCTTAGCAGCTTTTTTTTTTTCTTCTGCCTGAGAGATTGGATTTCCAGTTCTGCTGTAAATTTACTCCTAAGTGGGCTCCTTTGGTGGAAGAAAAGAAAGAAAATACTATGGAAACTGTTCCTCCCCTAGTCCGTGTGGCATGAATATTTCCATTTCTACAGAGACACTCTGTTCCGAGAGCTGGGGCATCAGAAAAGAAGCTGAATTAGACCAGGAGAGTAAGTGGGGGATCTTTCTCTACCTGTATGAGAAGCGAGTCAAGGCCTGAAGAATAATGTGCAGCAAGAAAACAGAACTGTCAGCTTTCTTTTCTCCTTGAATGTGGGGGACGTGGTGGCCCTTGACTCTGGGGGTGAGGGTGGGGCAGGTTTTCACTTTGTCTGGTTTTGTGCCTAGAGTACCCAGCGGATGGAGAGCGGGCTGCCTCTTTTCCCCATGTCCAAATATGCTTCTGACCACCCCAGAAGTTCCATTTATTTGGGAGGGGGGGCAGAAAGTTCAGAGTTAAATACTTTGGAAAATACAACAGATTCTGTTCACTCACATGAACATTACCCCCAATATCTTTTTAAAAAAATATATCTTATTATTTTTATTTATTTTTGTCTTAATCCTCACTCGAGGATATTTTCCCATTGATTTTTAGGGAGAGAGAAAGACAGAAACATCGATGTGAGATAAACGCATGGACTGATTGCCTCCCTGCTGTACAAGCCCCGACCAGGACTGGGTTGGGGAGGAGCCTGCAATCAAGGTACATGCCCTTAACCATAATTGAACCTGGGACCTTTGGACCACAATCTGACTCTGTATCTAATGAGTCAAACTGTCCAGGGCTCAATATATTTTTATTGATTTCAGAGAGGAAGGGAGAGGGAGAGAGAGAGAAAAACATCAATGGTTAGAGGGAATCACTGACCAGCCACTTCCCACACACTCCTCACTGGGGATTGAGCCTGAAACCCGGGCATACACCCCAACCAGGATTTGAACCACAACCTCCTAGTTCATAGACTGATGCTCAACCACCGACTGAGCCATGCTGGCCAGACCTCAATTTCTTTCTTAAAACCTTTGTGTTTTTTTTATTGTACATTTTATTTTCATATATGCTATAAAGAATACATTGCTATTTTTGCTTTAGAAGGTTGTGTTTTAGAGCTGTTAAAATAAGAATAAAGAAAATTTTATTTTTTATTTTAAATGTACATTCTGTTTTCATTTCTCCATTTTTTTTGCTTGATATATTCTTTTGATATCATATTCTTCTCTTTAAAACTTTTAAAAATCTTTCTTTAAATACTGTTCTTCTGACAATGCGTTCTTTTTTAAATTTATTTTTTTCTTTATTGATTAAGGTATTATATATGTGTTCTTATCCTCCCCATTGCCCCCCACCCACTCATGCCCTCACTCCCCTGATGTCTGTGTCCATTGGTTAGGCTAATGTGCATGCATACAAGTCCTTTGGTTGATCTCTCCCCATTACCCCCACCCTCCCCTACCTTCCCTCTGAGGTTTGACAGTCTGATAAATGCTTCTCTGTCTCTGGATCTGTTTTTGTTGATCAGTTTATGTTGTTCACTATATTCCACAAATGAGGGAGATCATGTGATACTTATCTTTTTCTGACTGACTTATTTCGCTTAGTGTAATGCTCTCCAGTTCCATCCATGCTGTTGTAAATGGTAAGAATTCCTTCTTTTTTACCGCAGCATAGTATTCCATTGTGTAGATATACCGTGGCTTTTTAATCCACTCATCTGCTGATGGGCACTTAGGCTGTTTCCAAATCTTACCTATGGTAAATTGTGCTGCTATGAACATAGGGGTGCATATATCCTTTCTGATAGGTGTTTCTGGTTTCTTGGGATATATTCCTGGAAGTGGGATCACTGGATCAAATGGGAGTTCCATTTTTAGTTTTTTGAGGAAACTGAAGTTCTTATCTTCATTTCTCTGTAGATAAATGTCATTTCTCCCTGGCTGCCTTCAAGATTTTTCTTTGTCTTTGGTTTCTAATAGTTTTTTATGTGACACAGTTACTTTTGTTTTGTTTTTCCCCCTGCTTAGTATCATAGCCATCATTAATTTTAGAAAATTCTCAGTCTTTATTTTCCATCTATGTCTTATGTCCTATTCTCTCTCTTTTCACTTTCTGAGAGTCAGTGTAATATACTTCATACATTTTGACCCTGTCTGATAGCTTTTGTGTGCTTTATTCTATTATTATTAATAATAATATTTTATTTTTTTTCTGTTTCAGCTTGGATTTTTTTAAATTCTTTCCTCAGCTGTGTCGAGTCTACAGATGAACTCATGAAAGTCTTTCTGTATATGTTATAGTTTGCATTCCCAGCATTTTCATTTGATTCTTTTTTCTCATTTCTGTTTCTCTGCACACATAGCCCATCAAATATTGCATGTTATCCATCTGTTTATTTGAGCCTTAACATATGAATTATAGTTATTTAAAATTTCCTAATAGTTTCAACGTCTGTGTTATGTGTGTATCTGGTTCTGTTGATTGCACTGTCTTTTTTTAAAATATATTTTATTGATTTTTTACAGAGAGGAATGGAGAGGGATAGAGAGTTAGAAACATTGATGAGAGAGAAACACTGATCAGCTGCCTCCTGCACACCCCCACTGGGGATGTTCCCGCAACCAAGGTACATGCCCCTGACCAGAACTGAACCTGAGACCCTTCAGTCCGCAGGCCGACGCTCTATCCACTGAGCCAAACCAGTCAGGACGACTGCACTATCTTGACAAAAAATTTTTAGGGAGGCATGTATGCCTTTTATGTTTTTGTTGGAAGACACATCTTGTGTAGGACACTTGAGGCTGAAGTAAGTAGTTTATATGCTTGAAGATGGATGTGGCTTTCCTTCTGTTAGAACTTTAGTTTGGGGATTTGCATGAATGTAGCTGGAGCTGAGCTAGATTTACGATTCACTGTTGCTATGGTTACCTTCAATGCATCACAAGCTTGAAATTCTTCAAGTCCACTCTGTCTTGAGGTTGGGTTTTTGTTTGCCAGAGAGTTTTTCTTAATGCCCACTCTTAACTTTAGGCTTTCCCTTTATGCGATGCTTTAGAAAAAGAGAGTTTCTTCCTTGCTCTTATCCCTTTACCCACATAATTCTACTATTACTTTATGTATGCCTCTTAGCCTGTGGTGGGAGCAGGTGTACCCTCTTTTCTTCTAATTAAGCTTCAGTCTAATATAGTCACTGGGTCTCTTGGCCTAAGGGCTGTGGTCTTCCCAGTGCCACAGCCCCTCTCCTGGAGTAGAAGTTCTGTTTTCTCTGTTTGCTTCCCCCAGATTCAGGGGCCTTTCACTACTGCCTGAGGTGTGAAAGTATGTATTATATTTTTCCAGCAGTTTAAGCTTTCCCCCCTTTATTTTTATTGTTGACATTGTTACAGATGTCCCTATTCCCCCCCCCCTTTGCCTGCCTCCACCAAGTCCCCACCCTCCATCCCTCTAGCCATCACCACACTGTTGTCTGTGTCTATGAGTTACGCATATAAAGCCTTTTATTATAAAGAGGCAGTAGGCATAGCAATAAGGATGGAATGTTATGCCCCTCCTGCCACAGTTGCTTTAGGCTTGCACTACCAGGAGACGCTTCTTTAGAACTCTTGTCAGAGTTTTTTTTTTTTAAATATATTTTATTGATTTTTTTACAGAGAGGAAGGGAGAGGGATAAAGAATTAGAAACATTGATGGGAGAAAAACATTGATCAGCTGCCTCCTGCACACACCCGCCCCCGGGGATGTGCCTGCAACCAAGGTACATGCCCTTGACCAGAATCGAACCTGGGGCCCTTCAGTCCACAGGCTGATGCTCTATCCACTGAGCCAAACTGGTCAGGAGAGAACTCTTGTCAGAGTTTTGTGATCACTAGGTGGGTGCATAGAGAAGGGCCTGTGAGTGGGTGTTAATTTCTATTATATCTTCATACTCAGAATTCTATAACTTACTGAGATCCATTACTTGGCTATAACAATTCAACAACAATTTTGGCTGAATTTTTACCAATGGCTGGAAGCATCTGCCCCAGGTAAACAAATGCTCATGTCTGTCTTTCCTTGTACACATTTGTATTTACTTAGATTTCATATCACTTGTGTGTTCTGCAAGCTCAGATCACTGACAAGTTCAAGCAGAACTATGAATTTATAAATTGTGCAGCATTTCTATTGTAAGAGTGGGAGCTGTACTCCTGCTAGCTTTCTACATCTCAAGCAGAAGCCAGAAGTAGCACTATTCTTAATGCTTCCAAACTGGAAACTACAAAAATGCCCATTAACAGTCAGCTGGATAGATATATTGTGGTACATTTACCCAAAGGACTACTATGTAGTAATGAGAATGAATGCACTGTAACTACATAAAACAATGCAGACATAACTCATAAATATAATGTTGAGTTACGGAAGCTAGTCAAACAAAGAGTACATACTAGATAGTTCCATTTATATAAAGCGCAAAACTAGCTAACCGTTGCTCTTAAACACAGAGGAGCAATTGTCCTTGGAAGGTCAGAGGCTAGAATGGAGGACAAGAGGTGTTTCTGAGATAACAGAAATGTTCTGTTTCTTGAGATACTTACTATTTCCATACTTCATATTTCTAAAAATATAATGAGAGAGAAATGTGTAATACTTTTCTACATATGTATTATACTTCATAAAATGTTTTTAAGATTATACATGAATATAATTAAAAGACGGACTTACAACTTTCTAGAAAGCTAAAAAAAATTAAAGAAGCTATATTACAGTCCAGCAAAAGAGAAAAAATTAAGGGAATGCCAAGGAATCATAGGAAATAAAGTGTTAAAGCCTAAGGACATTAATTATGGCAATAAATGCTTAAAATATTCCCCATTGAATGATAATAAACTATAATAAAGTTCATATATGTTTTAAAAAAATATATGTTTTATTGATTTTTTTTATAGAGAGGAAGAGAGAGAGAGACAGAAAGTTAGAAACATTGATGAGAGAGAAGCATCAATCAGCTGCCTTCTGCACACCCTGTACTGGGGATGTACGTGTAACCAAGGTACATGGCCTTGACTAGAATTGAACCTGTGACCCTTCATTCCACAGGCCAATGCTCTATCCACTGAGCCAAACCAGTCAGGGCAATAAAGCTCATATATGTGTGTTTTTAAAAAAATATATTTTATTGATTTTTTTACAGAGAGGAAGGGAGAGAGATAGAGAGTTAGAAACATCGATGAGAGAGAAACATCAATCAGCTGCCTCCTGCACACCTCCCACTGGGGATGTGCCTACAACCAAGGTACATGCCCTTGACCAGAATCGAACCTGGGACCTTTCAGTCTGCAGGCTGATGCTCTATTCACTGAGCCAAACCAGTCAGGGCAATATATGTTTTTAATGATGTGAAAAAGTAAAAGGACAATAGGTGAGCATTTTCCCCCCTCATTCCCTGTTCTTCTTAAATTGCATTAGTGCTATCACTATCATATTTTTGACACATTGTAGCTAATTTATTAAGTGGTAGGTGGAGTAAGGCTATTTGAGGACAGGAAGGAAAGAATAGGTCAGTGAGAGGTAATTTGGGATGATATAACCAAATTTAAGGTTTATAAATTATGTTTTGGAGAGTGAGTTGGCAGGGCCAAGGTGGAGGCAGGGAGCTTCAAAAACAAACCAGAAACCATTGAAATAACTCAGATGAAGCATGATATAATTCTAAAATGGGGAAAAGGGGTAAAGAGGAAGAAGATTTCACAAAATATTATAGAACGGGATCAACTGGTTGTGCTGATAGAGTAGATTTTGGGGCTTCCCTAGGTTGGACTTGTCTTCAGTACCTGAATAAATAATAGACATGAAAGATGGTGGAAGACTAAAGAGCCATAGCATCCATAGGGGTACTTGGATTTAACATATGCCTGTAGGTATTTATTTAGAATGAATGACAACTCTGAAAGACAGGGCAGGTATTACTCTTGTTTGACAATTAAGGGAATTGTGTTCCTGAGGGTAAAGAGGATCACTGAGTGTTATATGGTCAGTGTGTTAATAGTGGATCCTGGATAAAATGAGTAAGCTAGTGATCTTTTAATTCTTTGGCCAGTTGTCAGCACTGTCCTAGACTTCTTATCCATTCTCAAAGGATCTTGGTTTTACCTGGGAGATGAAGGAAGCAGAAGGGAGAGGAAATTAGGGAGCTATATATTTTTATTTCATTTGGCAGATACTGAAGCAGGGGGTCTCCCTGGGGTGAGGACGACGGAGCCCCTAGCACTAGGACCACTTGCATACACGACTCCAGAGACCAGGTTCTGTGACGCAGGTCTAATTTTATTGAGGAAGTACAGCAGTATTTATAGGTGGAGATGGCCAATCATGGAACATCTTCTTAGGGAGCCAATGAGCGTAAAGGTTGGGGTACTGTGTACGTGGCTCTGGGAGGGGCTCAGGCAGGCGTTGCCATCTTCCTGGTTTGCCAGAAAGATCTGAACTGCTGGAGTGCGCTCACAGCATTGCATCAGCCACTGCACCGAAATAAACCTCCTGTGCTCTACCTACAAGATACATTGGAACTATTAGTTCACTGCTATAAGAAAGGGGATAAGGGATTTGTGTTTTATAATGTGGGCCAAAGAGAGTCTGTCTCATTAATAAAATAGTTCCAGAAAGCACAAGGCTATAGCACTGAGATCATGTCTACATAAGCTATAAACACCTCATCAACCAGTTCAGTGAAAACATTGCAAAGCCATGTAAGTAAGTTTACTCCTTTGAATTGTGCTACTATGGACAGAGATTTTATTACTAGTTCCAAAATAGAGTTGTGGAATTATCTCAGAAAGTCAGCTATTCTGTCTTCGTCTCAGTTTGGTGCTTGGAACACAGTATGGTTTCAAATAATTTCCATAGAAGTGTAAGATCTTTTATCATTCTAACACTTTGAGAGTGGTTGAGAGTTCCAGGAAAGAGTATGTCAAAAGTATAGATGAGGAGCAAGGTCAGAACATTAAAGAAATCTATAGTCAGGGACTAAGATGACAAAGAAGAAATTTTTTACAAAGGGCATTTTAGTCTTTTTTCCTAGGAATCAATGAACTTAATGAATTGATTGGTGGTGAGCTGTTTTTTTTTAGTTTTTTTTTATGACTGTTTAGGGCCCCATAAAAGAAAAAATAAAGCCTGGGAAATCTGAGTTGGGTATAAAAATTAAATTTCTGTTTAATTTAAGTTGAATGGGAAGTCTTATCCCCAACTTTCTCCATAATAAATTATTAAAAAGAAAATAATTTCTCACTCTGTGTAATATTATTAATCCTGGAATGTCTTTGGTCCTGGTTGTGTTCATCACTCATTGGCTATGTTTTCATGATTGGGTATCTTATTTTGCAAATTAATATGTCAATTTCTTTTCTTTGTTTTTTAACTCCTCACCCAAGGATATGTTTTTATTGATTTTGGAGAAAGAGAGAGAGAGGAACATCGATTTGTTGCTTCCCATAAGCACCCCAACAGGGATTAAATCCACAATGTAGGTATGCACCCTGACCAGGAATAGGACCTGCAACTGTGCCCTAACGAACCACACCACCTAGCCAGGGCAGGAAGTCAATTTCTTAAAAGAGAGTGCCAGCAAACTTTGGAGGAGGAATACATGTATTTTAACTTATTAGTTTAGATTATCCTCAGTCTTCTTAGAGTGATGGAGTCAAACTTGGAGTTGAAGACTTGAGAAGAGTGGAAATGTTTAGAGTTCACTTGATTTAAGGCAAAGCACTTTTAAGGTTCTTCAGGCTCTGAGAATGTCTGAAATATCTTAAGTGAACTTGAGACTCCAGACTCCAAGCTTGCTGTCTGAACTGCCCATTAGTCTTTTTCCCTTTTTGCATCAGTACCTCTGGGAGTGGCAGCTGGCTTTTTTTGTCTTGTAGGAAACACAGTCTCAGAAAACAGCTGCACTCAACTGCTGGATCCTAATGGTACACATCACTCTTGGTTTTTGGCAGAAGTTACCCTTGGCTCCAAAAATAACCTTAACCACAGGGCTAAGATTTTCCCATAATTGAGGAGTACTGAGAGAAAGAATCAAATGCATGAGGGCTGATAGGCATTTAATCCATCCTACTGTAATCAACAATTTGGGCTTCTTTTGTAGTTGCATTGGTGATGGCAGCCCTGGCTTAACCTCTTGGGATCCAGGCTCCCACCATAGGGTGGTAAGGAGTGCTGCAGAGTCCTGCCACTTTGAGATAGGTCTGAGACAGTGATGGAGAGAAGTCACATGGCAGGATGTCTGAGAAAAACTTTTCTGTTTGACTCATATGATATGGCTGTAAGTAGTGCCACCCCATAGTTGATTCATGCCAGCAAATCAACTTTCAGGTTTACCTGGAGCAAGACTCTCATGTCAGTGAGTGACTTTAAGGTCTCCTGCTCCTGGGTCCCTTTTGGGCATTATCACCCTCTCTCTTCTTGGACATTTGGTAACCTACACACTTCTTCCCTACTTCAAAATCTACTTCCATTATCTATCTTAGGAGCAAATGCCTGGTGAGTACTGGATAGAACAGCTCCAAGAACATATTTGTAATTTAATAAGAAGTAAAGGCTTTGAGCAAATAAGTGCATTGGCCTCTGGTGGAGCATTTGTTGGCAGAGAGTTAGGCAGGGTAGGGGAGGGGGACTTCTCAAGTGCATAGCAACATACCATTGTAGCTTTTTATTGTTTGTTTGTTTTGTCTGTTATTCTATAAGTATCTTATGAGCACAAACCTGGCTTTCAAGATTCTGTGCTTATGCTGGAACTATTGCTTTGGAGAGCTATTCTCGCCATTGATAACTCCAAATTATACCTTTCAAAGCTAGTTCATTTATCCAATCTTACCTCAGATGCTGCTGTAAGTGATTTTCAAGTTTTTACACTTGCATTTCCTCATTTTTTCCTGTTAATTTTCACAAAGTGTGTTTCTTTCACAGGGTTTACACCACTTTCTACCTACTAATTTAGTTGTTTGCATCAATATTTTGTAGCACAGCACTTATAGTCTAACACTGTTTGATACATAGAAACTATTTCACTTTTTAGAAAACTTATCATCAAGCCTAATATTCCAGGCATTGTACTAGGTGCTTTTGAACCCCTTGCCAACAAGTCTGTGATGATTTGAGTTGTATTATTTTTATCACATTCCTTATTATTAGAAAACTTATTTTTATGTACTATACATGTTTGCATTTCTTTGTATTCAATTCAAGAGTCATGCATTGGGATAATGGTTACCTAAAAGTAAAAATTTGTCAAAACTTATCGAGTTTTATGCTCAAATGAGTGCATTATTTTATAATGTATAGGTCTATATGTAGATAAATTATCTACATATATAAAAACCTAATATGCAAATTGTCCCCTCAGGAGTTTGACTGGGAGACCGGGAGTTCAATAGCTCACTATGAAGTGTGCTACTCCCAGGGGCAGCATGGAACAAAGGAAGACCCTGGCTAGCACCCAGCAGCTGAGGAAGAGAGGCCCAGGCCGGCAGCCAGAAGGCCCCAATCGGCCCTGATTACAGGCCAGGCCTAGGGACCCTACCCATGCATGAATTTTGTATACCAGGCCTCTAGTATCTTAATAAAGTTGCGTTTAAAAAATGGAGGTAAGCCTTTTCTTTGTTGAGGCTGACTTGTCAAGGACAAGGAGATCATTTCTTCCTGACAGTCAACCCACCAGTCACCCAAGCAGGGGGCATGCACGAACTGACTTGGGAATGGGGTACAGAATTTTACAGAATAGACCCTGCATGAGAAACTTGAGAATCAGCCTGGAAACAAGAACAACAAGAAACCCCAGGTTCAAATATCTTAAATGTAAAATTGTTAACTAAATCATATGTTTGTTTCTATATAGAATTGTTTTCATTTATAGTATTGATTCTATATTATATATAACAATTGTAGCTATAACCACTTAATTTTATTGTAGTAAGGCAATTAAATATAAATCATCTGTTTTACTAAGGATAATTAAAATTATCAAAGTAATTTATTATAATAATATATGGATCTTTCATGTTCAAACCATTGTATTATCATTTGAAATTCAGATTATATTTCTCTATGGAAATGAAGTCCTAGTCCAGAAGAACCTGAATATTAACCGTTGGGGCTCTGCTTGGGATCTCTATCCCTGCCTTGTCTTGGCCATTCTCCCTAAGGTTATCCTCCCAAAGGCTACATGGAGCTAGTCTGGGCTACTGCACCATGAGAAATCTCTGACATCTTTGCTACTCCCCTAGGGCAGTACAGGATGCTGTGGGCATTCAGACTTCTCAACCTCCAACTTTCAGTCCAAATTCCCTCCTGTTACTCACTTCTACAAGTGACCTCTAGTCATCTGCCCATTCTGACTTATCTTTCCAACATCCATTTCTCATTTCTCCTAATAAACTTATTCCAAAATTGCCAATACTCCAATTGATCCCCAATTGAAATAATGGAACTTTCTAATTCTGTTGACTCCAGATATTTTCTTGGTTAAAAACAATCCTAGCACTGTCATTTATCAGCTGTGTCGATGAACAAATTACCTAACCTCACTGGTAATGATTATATTAGCTCTCTCTCCAAGGTTTATTGTGAGGATTAAATGAATTGATCTCTGTAAAGCAGTTAAAACAGTACCTGGCACATTGGAAGTGTTATATAAGTCATTGTTGCTGCTACCATTTTTATTATTATTGAATTCAGTATTAAAAACAAACACAAAACATACAGCTCACCCCTGGGATGATTAATAAATATTGGCTTTCACTTGATATCTCTTGATGCCCATCTGAGGTTGGTCACATAAAGGTTTCGGGGAGTCCTTAATCCTTAGGAAAAAAGGAAGTAATTTTCAAGAATGGGCACTAGAGAAGGGGTACAGACAGGGATGATGCTACAAGTGAGGAGAGGACATACACGTTTTGTGGTTTTGTTTGAAGTCTTAAATTATTTCTTATGTCACTGAGACTAATTTTTCTTATCACCTTCAGCCTTTGGGCTAAAGGGTTGCTGATGACAGGTGTCTCTTTTACTTTTATTAAAGTTCCCTCTACCAACTTCTGTACTTGGTCCTGAGGGGCAGTTCCCCAAACTGCCCTGTTGGCCAACCAAAACAGCAGGAATATATGATAAGAAGAAAATAAAAGGATCAATCTTTGGTTGGTGTGAGCAGATTCACATGATATGTAAAATGCAGAGCAGAGCCCTGAACAGAAAGCCATAGCATAAGATGTCCTGGAGAAGGGGAGGGAGGTCAATGCCAGGAGTGACTTACTGGGTTGAAAGATACTTCAGCCAGCCCAACCATATTCATTGTATCCTTATGTGAGGAATTAATTGCCCTTCTTGGAGTGTCATCAATCAGTAGGTTAGGGGTATGACTCATGATACTTCTCAGTTATCAGTAATCTCTACAGAAAATAAAAGTAAATATCTACTGGCTACAATCCAATACCTATTATTTCATAATGATCTACTAAGCAGGGCTTGGTTTGTGGTACTGAAGAGAAGGGGAAAGCATGTCTTCTGCCCCTTGGAGCTGTTATTCTATTGGAGAGTACTGTGGATTAATAAGGATAGATGGCAGGCACCTACCCGGTGGGCATTTAGTAGTCAGGATTCCATGGATTCCAAGGGAGAGAAACCAAGTTCAAAGTAGTTTCAGTGAAGAAGCTTAATTTATTGGCTTCTATAACTGGGAAAAACAGGGGTGGTTGCTCTTAGAGACACATGAGATGCAAACAGCTCTCTCTCTGCCTCTCCATGTGCGATCCTCATACTGTTCTGATCGGGTTACTTCCATGTAGTGGGGATGGTCACTATAATTTCAGGTTCATTATAATGCTACTTCAATGACATCGGAAGAAAGAGAAAACTTTCTCTCAGAGTTGATGTTTAAAATTCCAGAGAATGACCCATAGTAGAGTGGCTTGGGCCATGTACTCATTCTTGGCCAATAACTGTAGTGAGAGAGTTAAGCTACTATGTAGGCGAACCTGGAGCATGTGACCACTCTTATGAACTAGAAAGTAGGATCCTGCCTCATAAGAGCCACATGGAGTGAGAGGACAACTCCTTAAAAAAAGGTGGGGGTTACTTGCTAAGGGAAGGGGCAAAGAAATCTAGGACAAACAGTGGGTACTCTGTCCATGGGTGAGGGCTGCTCTGCTCAGAATTTAAGGCTGTGAAGGCTCACTATAGAGGCCAGGCTGTGAGCCAGCAAAAGCAAGAAGACTCCCTGTGAAAAATAGGATCTGAAAGGGAGGGGAAATAGCATTCCTCCTCTCCCACGGGCAGAGCAGAGAAATAGGCTGCGCTCCCTTCCCAGCACCCCTCAGTAGCAAGTAGTGGTGTTCTAATAGGGGCTCCTGCCAAAGCCATGAATGGACACTCATGCTAAGGGATGCTGACCTCTGACCCCAGAGCCTGTGTGCTCCAGTGAAATCAGCCTGTCACCACCCAGAGCGTAATTTGTCAGGGACATGAAGGTTAACATTTTCTTCACAAAAAAAAAAACATCTTTAATGACCGTCGGCAATCAGGACCTCTGATTTCTGTCTCATTTGAAAGCTTTTAATGCTTTCTGAGGGATGGATGGGATGACCTAATAGGTCTTTTCCATCTCTGATTTTCTATGATTAATGAAGTTCAATTGTGCAGAATAAAATGTTGAGTTTCTCAGTGTCACTTAAACTGTATTCCTTTTCTCCTCCCTCTTTCGCTCCCCATTTTTTAGACAGATGATAATCATGTACATTTTCTCTTAATGCGTCAAGAGAAAAGAACTTTTTCTCCTGAGCCAGGCATTGAAAATGTCAAGGTGGGTGTTTCTATCCATGTTGTAAATTGTTGCCAAATGCCACGAGCCACTCCTCATTTTTCATCTCAGGGATAGACTGGGTGCTTCCATTGAAGGCAGTGTGAATGCTGTAAAGGTGAAAGCCGTTTGTGTATGTAGAGTTCATCAGACTTTTTTCTAAGTATCCTTGTAAGCTACATTTGTTTAATAACTTCTTTTCTTCTGGGGTAGATATGATGGACTTCATTAAATGGTTTTGTCTGAAGGGAAACTGAGGCCCAGGGCAGTTATGGGACTTGTCCAGAGCTGCCCAGCTGGGTGTGGGGAAGGCTTATCCTAGCACTTGTTGGACTCTGCTCTGCTGAATATGAAGATCGTATTTTTAAAGCATCTCTTGAGGGAAATTCTAGAGGAATTCGGTGAGTCTTGTTTTCCCCTTGTCGGCCTGAAGATGTTCCTCGGTTGAAAGCCCTCTGAATTATGAAGAAGCAGACTTCAAGAGAACTGTCTTGGGAGTGGAAGGTTTTTCGCCCTCACTCACTCTAAATGTGTAGGGGAAAGGCTTCAGGAGTGGGAATTCCATGGCTGTATATATTTAGCTGCTTCTCTGGTTAAAGAGCAAAGGTTGGGCTCTTCTGAATTCCTGGCTGTGCTGCTCAACATGGGGATAGTAAAGGGATCTCAGGCAGAATTCTCTCCTGGCAGGAGCAGAGACTCACCAGCAAATGATTCTGCTGCCTGATAGTCCTCTGTTGGTCCCAGATGGAGACCACATTTCAAACTATAAAAAAACCTATCCAGTTAATCAAAGACCCCAAATGACTGAATTAAACTACTTCTTGTTTCTAAGATCCTAGCAATTCACCAGAGAAAAAATGATTTTCCACATTCTCATTAATAAAGGCACTCAGTCCTGAATCATTGCAGATTCTATGATGTATAATTATGACTTTCTCAGACACCCTACCTGAGTGAAACACGCTCAACATGGACCAACTTAGGGATGGTCCTATGCTGGCCTTCAGCCTAGGGTTTGCTCTTCTCTTCTTAGATGAGGCCTCTTTTGTGTCCAGATCTTGGGGAGTAGTCAACTTGTCTGCATTCAGAGCTCACTCTTTTGTTTCATGGCTTTGGAGTCACCCTTAATCAAGCACATCTAGGTAAAGCTCATATCTGCAGCTCTGTCCTTCAGTGGCTTGGAGCCCTATGGGTTCAGAAATGAAGCAGTATTGCAATTTAAAGCTGCAAAATAGAGTGGGTCTCATTTTAACTTGGAAACTAACTCAAAGGTGCTTCAGTGGGGTGGTCTCTTGGTGGGGGAGGTCCAGTGAATGGAGCCCAGGGTCTATGAGAGCCTCAGTGAGCAATTTATAATGGAGAGATTAAGCAGAAGGAGAAACATGAGGGCAATTATAGGGAAATGGGTATGTCAGAGGATTTTTTTTTCTTTTTATGCCACATTTCAAACCTAATTCAAGGAGTAGTTCAAATGTGCTGCTTCTGCAAACCATACTAAGAATTCTAGTCCGTATTTACTATTGTACATTCCCAGCAATAATGCACGAGGTTTCCAATATCTCTGCATCCCTGCCAATACTTATTTTCTGTTCTTTTGATAAGAGCCATTTTAATGGTGTCAATAGTGTCTTGTGGTTTCCATCTGCATTTTACTAATGATTAGTACTGTTGGGCATCTTTTCCTAGGATTGCTGAAATGGGCAGGAGTTTTGACTGAATTCCAGATCAATGCTTCTCAATACTGAATTTCTCTTGGAATTGTTTTTTAAAAAATGGTGACCACCAAAACTCAACAATTAAATTGGGATCTTGTGGAGCGAGGCCCAGGCAACAGCATTTGCCTCAAGTGGGGTTAGGATGCTCTGGGACCCAATAGAATGTGGTGAAATCTGGACCTACCAGCCACTGTTGTCCTAGTTTGAGCAGACACTTTTAAAAAACCATCTTTATCATAAAACTAAGGGTCTGGTGCACAAAATTCATGCACGGGGCAGCGGGGGGGGGGGGGGGAGGAGAGGGTTCCTCAGCCCAGCCTGCCCCCACTCATAGTCCAGAACCCCTCAGTTGAGGTCCTGTGATGGCCCCAGTCTGGCAGGTAACTTTTGTGTATGTGTGTGTGTGAGAGTGTGTGTAATCACTGAGGGCCTGCCCCCAGCTACATCTGAGGCTCAGAGCAGTCCTTCTGTGTGTGTCTACCTGCTGGGGGCCTGCCCCCAGGCACACCATAGAGGCTTGGAGCAGGCACCCCCCTGTGTTGATATCTCAGACTCCTGCCATCCCCTGCATGTTGTTCTCTTTTTTGAGCTGTGGCCAGGGCTGGGTGCTGCCTGCCTGCCAAGCTTGCCTACTCCCCATCTCCCTCCAGCCACCGGAGAGCTGGGAAAACCCCGCCTGTTCACTGCCTTATGGTCAGGCCAGCCTTTCCTCACTCCCCAATCCCCACAAGGGGACTGGGGAGCCAGCCAGGCAAGCAGCAGACGCCCAGTGGCCTCACTGCCGGCCCGGGCTACCTTTTTCCCACTACCCGATTTCCCACAAGGGGATCCAGGAGCCTGGCCTGGGCAGGCAGCAAGGTGAGTGCCTGGGGGCCTTGCTATGGGCCCAAGCCACCTTTCTCCCGCTCCTCAGTCCCCTTACCCTGCTCCTCAGTCCCCTTGCGGGGATCGGTGAGTGGGAGAAAGGCGACTTGGGCCAGTGGCGAAGCAGCCAGCGCTAGCCATCTTGGTTGGGTTAATTTGCATACAGCCGCTCTGATTGGCTGGTGGGTGTGGCTTGCATCCCAAAGAAACGGTCAATTTCAATATTACGCTATTATTAGAGTAGATATTATAGCAATAGCCACCTAGCGAAATGATTTTGAGGTATATATGAGATAATATGCTATAAGAATAAAGAGCGTTATTCTTAGTAGATTGATGTTGTGGGAGAAAAGGAAAGGAGACATCTGTGCTGTTCTCTGTGCTTTGGAAATAACCTGAGAGACTCACTCACCTGCAAGAGAGAGCTAGGCATGACAGGACTGAAAAAGACCAGGACTAGTAGTTCTGTGCCCTGGCTGCACTTTCAATCACCTTAGGATTTTGAACCATCTGTGGAGTCATTCGTCCACCTGCTTGACACAGAGGCCTAGAGTTCCTAGTCTGGGTCCCTAGGATCAGCCGTCACCACCTCCCAGGCCTGCTGAGGGAGAGCTTGTGTTCTCTGCTGTCATAGGAAGTGAATCTCCTTGTAGAACCATTGAAGGCAGAGAGGTTACTTCAACCTCTGAGGGCCTCAACTTAAAAAATAACCCCAAAATAATGAAGGAAAAATATGTTGGGTCCGCTCTACATCTCCTTGCCTTTAATATGTGTTAGTGATAAAGCACATAATTGATTTAACATTGTGATTTCTCACTTGGCACAATATCCCTTTAATTTCCAATTCCTATCCTGAAAGGCTGGCTCATATGATTGAGATAGTACAATTATTATTGTTCTTTAGTCTTTTAGTGTGACAAAGATGAAATGGCTTGATATAACAAAAAAATAAATTTAGCAGGTTTTTTTTGTCTATTGCATACATTGAGGAAGGATTTCCTTTGATCTAATAAGTCAATTATTGAGTTTTAATTAAGTGACAGGTGATTGTTAATCATTTTTGGAGTAATAATTTTTGGAGTTTATACCTCAGTTTTATAAATCTTTAAAAATCTAGAAAACTTTTGGCAAACATCACAGTTTATACCCAGACAATGGAGAGTCTTTTTCACCTCTCTCTCTCTTGCTATCTCTATCTCTCTATAACTATCTATCTATTTATTTATCTACCTATATTGGACATATAACCAGCATTAATCAAGCATAAGTGTGTTCTAAACTATTGTCTTCCACAGCCCTACTTGTCTCCTTTTTGTGTTCCTTTTTATAAAAAAAAGTCTGTGTGGATGGATTTAGGTCAGAAAGATTCTGGGGATAGAACCTGTGCCCAGGAACAACTCTTGGTAAAATTGGAAAATGGGCCATGTTGGACTTCATCAAACTCACTGAAGTCAACCTTCAACATTCTTCTTCCTTCCTTGTAACCCAGTTACTTTAGAGCTCTAATTTGTGGTTTGCTGTTAAACCACTTAAAAAAAAGTAAGCTTCAATTCAAGGAATTTGCTGAATTCTATT
The DNA here is from genome assembly GCA_004026665.1 of Murina feae. Classification (NCBI taxonomy): domain Eukaryota; kingdom Metazoa; phylum Chordata; class Mammalia; order Chiroptera; family Vespertilionidae; genus Murina; species Murina feae. The sequence goes on from PVJC01002933.1 coordinate 72,607, forward strand.
GTGTAAGTGCTCCTTGAAATCAGGGCTGATTTCAAACTACCTACTTGACCTCCCTGGGGAGCAGGAAAGGAGTATGCATATTTAACTCTGGCAATCTGATTCTGTAGGAGCTGCTAGAGCTTACTGCTGGCCCTAGTGCTGCCAGTTTCTCCTACCATCTGTGTCAAAACTGACTGTCTGAGAAGGATTGTGTGTCAGTCATTTACATCTTAGTGTGAATTTTAGGCTCTCAGCCCCTTGTCTCAGAAAATGTGCATTTTCTAGAAGAGAAAGAGGTCTTTTCCAGTTAATGAGCAGGTAGAGAAGGGATTATAGACAAAATGAGAAGAATAACTTTCCAAAGCACATATCCCTGCTCTGGGGAGAAAAGAACATATAAAAAGAAGTTAAATTTCATTCTGTTTTTATGGCTGAGTAATATTCCATTGAATATGTGTACCACTTATTCTTTATTAAACCATCTATTGATGGGCACCTAGTTTTTCCCCCCATATGTTGGCTATTGTGAAAAGGTGACAGGATTAAAAACTACAAATTGTCTGAGATTTTGTTGCCTTTAAATTCCTCTAGTATTTTTATGGTTTTCCATCTTACATTTAAGTCCTTTATCCATTTTGAGTTTATTTTTGTGTATGGTGTAAGTTGGTGGTCTAGTTTCATTTTTTTGCATATATCTGTCCAATTTTCCCAACACCATTTATTGAAGAGACTGTCTTGACTCCATTGTATGTTCTTGCCTCCTTTGTCAAATATTAATTGAACATATTGGTTTGGGTCGATTTCTGGGTTCTCTATTCTATTCCATTGATCTATATATATGTTCTTGTGCCAGTACCAGGCAGTTTTGAGCACTGTGGATTTGTAATATAACTTTATATCTGGTATGGAGATCCCACCTACTTTGTTCTTTCTCAGGATCGCTGCAGCTATTCGGGGCCTTTTTTTATTCCAGATGAATTTTTGGACAGTTCATTCTAGGTCTGTGAAATATGCCGTTGGTATTTTAATGGGAAGTGCATTGAATTTATAGATTGCTTTGGGTAGTATGGACATTTTAATGATATTGATTCTATCAGACAATGATACAGCTCCTAGGGCATTGGAAACTAAAGAGAAGATAAACAAATGGGACTACATCAAAATAAAAAGCTTCTTCACAGCAAAAGAAACCATCAACAAAACAACAAGAAAGCCCGCTGCATGGGAGAACATATTAGCCAATGTTATCTTCGATAAGGGTTTAATCTCCAACATTTACAGGGAACTCATACAACTCAATAAAAGGAAGATAAACAGTCCAATCAAAAAATGGGCAAAGGACCTAAATAGACACTTTTCAAAACAAGACATTCAGAAAGCCAAGAGGCATTTGAAAACATGCTCAAAGTCACTACTCATCCAAGAGATGCAAATCAAAACAACAATGAGGTATCACCTCACACCTGTCAGAATGGCTATCATCAACAAATCAACAAACAACAAGTGCTGGAGAGGATGCGGAGAAAAAGGAACTCTCCTGCACCGCTGGTGGAAATGCAGACTGGTGCAGCCACTATGGAGGACAGTATGGAGTTTCCTCAAAAAATTAAAAATGGAACTCCCATTTGACCCAGTGATCCCACTTCTGGGAATATATCCCAAGAAACCAGAAACACCAATCAGAAAGGATATATGCATCCCTATGTTCATGGCAGCACAATTTACCATAGCTAAGATTTGGAAACAGCCTAAGTGCCCATCAGCAGATGAAAGGATTAGAAAGCTGTGGTACATCTACACAATGGAATACTATGCTGCTGTAAAAAAAGAAGGAATTCTTACCATTTGCAGCAGCATGGATGGAACTGGAGAGCATTATGCTAAGTGAAATAAGCCAGTCAATGAAAGAAAAATACCACATGATCTCACTTATTTATGGATAATAAAGACCATTATAAATTGATGAACATAAACAGATACAGAGGCAGAACAGCATTGAACAGACTGTCAAACTACAGCTG